>JAXIVJ010001521.1:87500-135223 GCA_036785665.1 Chirona hameri
TGTGTGTGTGTGTGTGTGTGTGCGTGCGTGCGTGCGTGCGTGTGTGTGTGTGTGTGTGTGTGTGTGTGTGTGTGTGTGTGTGTGTGTGTGTGTGTGTGTGTGTGTGTGTGTATCGAATAAAATGTGTATGTATGTGTGTCTCGTGTTTTTATTTTATTTTGACTTTGAACGAAATACTTAACGTAAGATAGACATTATATTTACTTTGCAAAATTCAATTAACGTAAAATAGATACCCTACTCCCTAGCTTGCTCTGGGTTCACATAAACCGGTTAAAGGAAAATAATGACCTTTTCCCACAAAAATGGAGTTAGCATTTGAAATCGCCAGACGAGACCAAAATATATTGTAAATTCATCACATTTTGCATGAAAACTTTCCTACCGAAAGATATTTCAAGTTATAGTTGATAAGCGTTCCACACTTTTAACGACCGGTACTTGCAAGTACTTTTGGTCCTCATCAATCTGCGGGATTTTCCCGTATTGCTTTTTACGCAATGAAGTGGAAAATATATTATGCATTCTGCTTGTTATGATTATATGCCCGGCGATCCTCTAAAACTAAGAGCGATTGGAAAAAGTGGCAATAAAATCGAAAGCTCATCGATGCACATCAACAGCGGCATAGTTAGTGGTTGCGACCCTCAATTTTTGAAAATCGCTTCATTTGTTTTCAACATTAGGAGTTTTTGTTGTCTGTGGCTGTATGTAACACTATGCTTTATATTATCATGAAAAATACTAATTTTTCCCCAAAAACTAACAAACAATAACACAAAACTGGCAATTAAATCGGAAGTTCATCGATGCACATCGACGGCGACCTATTTAGCATCGGCGATTTGTTTACAAAGTCATTGTCATGCTTCTCGGCGCACTTACCCATTTGTGGCGAGTTTTTCCTGATTATATGCTGAGAAGCGGGTATCGTCAAAGGCTATCATCTCATATTCCCGTTTAGTATACCCAAGTCCCGTAGCAACCTTCGTTAATGACGTCACTGGTGTCATTCTTGTGTAGCATTGCAAAATATATCTGATTTTGAGTTGAAAGCTAATTAAAGACTAATTCAAACTATTTTTTTTTTAGTTTGAATTTTCTTGTTAATCATTATTAAAGGTATCTTATCACTTTATTTCATAGTAGTTGACACTTCAGAAACTTATGACGTAATAATATTGTATCCAATATGCATTTCCCTCGCCTTCTGCTACTGTGGCGCAGTGCCGAGTGCTTTGCGAATACTTGCTTGCCTGGGGTTCAAATCATTCCACCCTTATTTCATTTGAGTTGGTATAGTTTGCATGTTGTTGTTATTCATGACTTATACTGATAGTCAGTCATGCATCAATGCAGAATTCACGACTGGCATCAGCAGTGGACCATTAACATCCATTCGTCACAGAGCCTCCAAAAATGTCGCACTCGATTTAAACAATGGTAGGGAAGGACGAATTTGTCAATGACCTTCATGAAATACACAAGGTACTTGTTTTGTAATTTTTCCCAAACTTACAACTTCGAATTTGGGAATAATTTTATTTAATTCTTAAATTTAAATAAAATAAATTTAAAACCATAACGGTAGCCTAAAAAATTGTTGCAAACAAAATCAAAAGGTATTTCCCTTTAACGTAATTATTGTCATGGCAAATTGCCAGATGTAATTTTCCCCACCCGGAAAATGGCTATAGGCCGGTCCGGGGAAAAAAAAACAAGCAAAAAGAACGCGTCGAGCCACCCGAGCCTCCCCAGCAGATCCGATACATGATGGGATTTCCGGCGGCCAAAAAGTACTCTCGCAGCATAGTTTATGATTTTTAAGCCGGCAGAAGTTTTCCTTCTTGGGGTTACCGTAGGGGAAAGAGGGATATAGTGAACCACCGGGGAAAAGTGAGCCACCCACTCTGGTGTTGTTATTAGTGGTGCCATCCTCACGAATACTGCATTATGTTGATACACTTCCGTCCGCGACGGCTCGGCGATCGAGGTGAGAGTTTTCGTTTCGCGACAAAAAATGTGGTATCATATATTTCTGTTCTAATTTTAGTGTTATGGAAATTTCGAAATTGTTCGGTGTCTGTTCCTAAATGTAGATGTATATCAGTTCTTCGGAAATACAATTGTATAGGTGTAAATGCGCCATCAACTAAAAATGACGTCACTTTTGTCGTGTTTTCTGAGATGCTTGCCACCAAACGTGAAGTTGTGTAATATGGGTGTTAAAGCGGAGCTGGGTTGGTTGTCCTCTCTGCAGGGGGTTGTATTTGATGTGAAGTTGTGTAATATGGGTTTTAAAGCGGAGCTGGGTTGGTTGTCCTCTCTGCAGGGGGTTGTATTTGATGTGGAAGGCCGCTCTTTTAACATGTTCAAAATGCGAATAACTACTTAATTGGTTGCCTGCTGTTGTTCTCGAGTTATAAGCTTTTGGAAGACGCTCGAAGCGCAGAGCATACCTGGTTCGCTGCTGTCGTTATGGAGTTATAGACTCTTGGACTTGTTACCAATACATGACATTGGTTTTATCGATGAACATATTTCTGTATTCGAAAGTTGAGTACCTGGAAAATGAAGACGAAATCAGTATTGTAAATAAACATTGTTTTAATCCAATGGGAAAAAGTGGACCAGCAGTGGTTCACTTTGCCCCGCGATTTTGTATACCCGAACATGTGTTGGTTTCTTCGGTGTCGAATTACCCCAGTTTATACTAGTCTTAGATAAAACTCATCGGAATGCAAATCAGAGCTGAAACATGAAACTACCTTTCAGACACATTTGTTGGTAGATTCTGGTTGCCATTAACAAATATGTGACGTCATTCCTAAATCCTTATCTAGTTCGCTTTACGCCACTTTCCCCTATAGCGAAATACAGCACCGGAACTGCGAGAAAACCAGGGCGCTGATCAGCGCGGAGAGCACAGCCGTTGGCAGGTGCCCCCTCAGATGCGATAGACGAGTCAAAACTCCGAAGCAGCGCTGTGTTACGGTAGAGACATGGCGGTCCCAGCGTTACGAGCCGTCAAAGGTAAGACCATGGGTTTTTGCTTCTGAAATGGGAATTAAATCATGATCGCGGATTTTTACTTAGATGTCATGGACAGTGCGCAGATTTTGAGGGCTGCCCAGAAGCATTAGTTTAGTCTTGGTGGCATTTACTCTCAGTCCATTTGTTTGAAACCTGTTGTCGAGAGAGGCCCTCTCCATGCGAGAGACCACTTTGCGAATCTCAGATTTCTGCCGCTGACCAAAACTTGGGTGTCGTCAGCATACTGGAAAACCACTACGTCCTCAGCAAACAGACGGAGATCGTTTGCGAAAAAGCAGTAGAGGAGAGGGCCCAGAGATAAGCCTTGCAACACACCGATGCTGTTGGGTAGCGGGAGGGTAGTTTCTACTCCACCCAGACCATCAGTGAGGCTGACGCTCTGGGTGTGGTTACGCAAGTAGGCAGAGAACTAGGACGTATCAATCCGTGAAGTGATCATTTTGAAAGGAGTTTTGAATGATCTATCACATCAAAACATTTGCTCAAATCCAGCAATCAGGGAACGAAAACTTCTCCATGGTCAAAGGCAGATAGGATTTGGTCAGATACTGAGGTCAGCGCGGTTTCGGTCTAGTGACGACCCAGGAAACCAAGCTGATTGGAATAGTGGAGGTGATATATATCCTGAAACCTCAGCAAGTTACAGCGGTGACCTTTATCTGACATTGGAGAGTACACTTGTCGGTGGTAGCCGTCTGCAGAGCCTCTGCTAATCCTCCGTCGATAGCTTAATGCATATGTCAGATAACTGCCGTCGATCTCACGGACCCGGATTTACCTGTGCTACTCAGGGTGATAGTATAGCGGGAATTCTCTTATCCTGTTGACATTGCTAACTGCGCGCTCATGGTGTGGTCGATACGGTATCATTCAGCAAATAGGTACCTGACGCAAACAGAGCTTAACAGCAGGATGTTCGTTGGAAATAAGTGGTCCGATGTTGGCACTGACAAGCTCCCCCTGATGGGGTCGACCTAGTTTCACTAATCCAAACAAAGCACAACGGTCCGCACAATATTTATTTGTTCCGGCTGAACTGTGTTAGCCTTTCTGATTGGCTTTCTGATTGGCGACATTAGAGACAGACACCAGGGAGGGGCCGATAGCGGCGGTGTGAGGAGCGTTGCTCTTGACCTGTCCACCATGGCCACGCCGGCCTCACCTGATGGAGCTCTGCTATCTGCTCTGAAACGAAACCAACCACAGTCCTTTTTTGTAACCTGTACATTATGTGATGGGAGCTTTGCCGAAGACAGTACGTTCAAAATGCATGCAAGTGATAAACATTTTAGCACGTCCCAAAGAAGTCCACATTTATATAGCATTCAGCGAATGATAACCAAAAGAGATTAGACAAATATTTAACTGTAGGTATGCATGGGTATACGTTAACTGTAGGTATGCATGGGTATACGTTATGCACCATATATCATGTCCAGGTCAGAAGGAAAACGTATGCTTGCTAGTTGGATCATAAACAATACGATCGTTACCTATTGAATGCATACATACGGCTGGATATTTTACTGATAAATGTTGGCCACCATTCATTCAAATTTCAATATTACCAGTAAGGCGCCATAGTTGGCGATGGACGAGTGAGTGCGAAGGAAATGTATGGTGAGGTTGTTAGGTGCACGCATTCATTACATTTATACATTGGTTGACTTGTGAGAACGTGGTGGCTGAGAGGTCACTAACCGCACACCAAATTTGAACATAATCGGCTATGCCGTTCCTGAGATATAGATTTGAGGCGTGCACGTGTTATATGTCGGTTGTGTTGTGACGTGTCGTTTGTCTGTCAGTTGTGTTGTGACGGGTCGTTTGTCTATCACTTGTGTTGTGAGGGATTGGTTGTATGTCACTTGTGTTGTGACGGGTCGGTTGTCTGTCAGTTGTGTTGTGAGGGATGGATTGTCTGTCACTTGTGTTGTGACGGGTCGCTTGTATGTCACTTGTGTTGTGACGTGTCGTTTGTCTGTCAGTAGCGTTGTGAGGGATTGGTTGTCTGTCACTTGTGTTGTGACGGGTCGTTTGTATGTCACTTGTGTTGTGACGTGTCGTTTGTCTGTCAGTAGCGTTGTGAGGGATTGGTTGTCTGTCACTTGTGTTGTGACGGGTCGCTTGGATTGGAACGGTTTCGTTGTGCGATCCGTGTGTACAATCATATCACAGTAACAATCATGACCGCAACAGTACCAACCACCTGGACACTCATTACACTAGACTGTTGCAAAATGGACGACGTTACTCGCCCAAAGTTCTACCACTTGGATTCTTGATCCATTGCTCTTCCTGATTTCAAAACAGTTTTTGCTTCAGCAACGTTAAAAGTCAAAACCCTTATTTGTTTTTGCCATTGGAAACTGGGTGCCCTTCCCTCTGTTGTATTCTGTTATCCGGGTAGCCCACAAAACAACGCGCCGAGTTTCCAGACCTACCATTTTGTTTTGGTAATAGATATGCAGTTGACACTTAATACGCATACAAAGCAATTAAGTCTGCGTTAACCCTCGCCCGGGTAGGGCAAAATCACTACGTGCTCGGGTAGGGAGGGGGGTACGACCCCCCCCCCCCCCTTAGCGTTTCGCCCCTAATTGACCTATAGCTTCGATTCAAATACGAGCGTGTTGCTTGTGACGAGAGGAAGCCGTTGATATCCTATTTTAAGGTATTGGGGCATTAGGTGACCTCTGAGGTCATGTCAATGACCAAAAAGTCATCAAAATTGTAAATGCGTATAAATTGAATTTTATCGAGCTAGAATCGTGAATGAGCATATCATAATGCTTAATGGGTGCCACATTCGTAATCAGCGTCACAAAATGTCCTAAAAACTGCCAAATTCCAAAAAAGGTCATGTCAGGTCATCTGAGGTCAGTGACCTCGGTTGACCTGTGGAAGCGCATGACCCCAGTGGAGAATATAATTATGTAAAATGGATCCCAAATTCGAAATCAGCATCACAAAATGTCCTAGAAACCGCCAGAAGCCCAAAAAGTCATCTGAGGTCATCGGAGGTCAATGACCTCAGTTAACCTCTGAAAAGGTCAATCGAGGTCACAATCTCAGTGGAAACCACAACTGTCACCTGGAAACACCTGTGCATATGCTCCTGAACAAACACTCGGAAACTGCACAAGTCACAAGCATTGATACTACGTGGCGCCAGTTGCGCCTGACATGACCTTGAGAAACAGGTCACGGGTCATGTGGGTTAGAAATTCAAAATTTTCAGAGTATGTGTAATTTTTTCAAAAGTAGGGTACTGAAAGTTGATCGTAATCGGTTGGAAATTATGCGAGTTATTCCTGAAAAACCGACGGGGTGGCATCCACCCCCTCTACCCGGGCGAGGGTTAAGCAAAAACAAAATCATATCAATCGGATATTTAGTTTTGATGTTATAAGACAATATCTAAACCTTAAAAAACAGGTTTTTGACGTTTTTGTATTTATTTCCACGCGCGAACGATCGGACCACCTTCAGCCCGGACCACCGCCAACAAACGCGACTTCCACTGCCCGATACTGACGCGGATGAGCTCCACCTCCACTCCACATCCGCGCCAGTATCGGACAGTGGAAGTCGCGTTTGTTGGCGGTGGTCCGGGCTGAAGGTGGTCCGATCGTTCACGCGTGGAAATACAAAAAAAAAGTCAGATACCCGTTTTTTAAAGGGTTTAATGTCATTTCGATGTTAATGTCTTATAAAATCGAAACAAAATATCCGATTGATATGATTTTGTTTTTGCTTACCGCAGATTGAATTGTTTTGTAGGTGTACCAAGTGTCAACTTCATATCTATTACCAAAACAAAATTGAAAGCCTCGAAACTCGGCGCGTTTTTGGGGGGCTGCCCGGATAACAGAATGCAACAGAGGGAAGGGCACTCAGTTTCTAATGGCAAACAATAAGGTTTTGGATTTGTAACAATGCTAGAGCTGAAATAAACACTTTTTGAAATCAGGAAGAGCAATGGTTCAAGAATCCAAGTCGTAGAACTTTGGGTGAGTAACTTCGTCCATTTTGAAACAGTCTACAGTACACCTATTGAATTGAATCAGTGTATATCTATGCTGCGGTTCGCCAACACGGCCAGCCCCAGGCGAACTCTGGCTGATAGTCCTGTCACCGTAGCCGAGACCCGCGATAGGATCACTCGACAGGACAGTGACCTGTTTATCTCCCGTTGGCGCACAGAGCTGGGTAAGAGGTGTTTCAGCTGCAGGGCGCCACTATCATACAACGCCCTACCACCGGCGTTGCGGCAGTCAGTTTGCAGTTTGTATTGTTCCGACATTGCCTTACACTGGGCAAAACTATGTCAATTGCCAGCAGTACCCAGGGGCTTCGCCGACAATTTTTGAGTGGGTGTCGGCTGAAATGACGAAAAAAAATGTACCCCATTTTTTATGCGTGTATTTAAGCCTTTGGTGGGCCTTGTAGAGAATAAGAAGCTAAACATGCTATTCATTCAGTTCACCGTTACAACGAACCAAAGACGATGACGATGGTTTCGTTATGACGATGGCCACCGATGTGACGCCGCAAAGCGGCGTAAAAAAAAATTTTTTAGGTCGTGAGAAAAATTGTAATATTGGAACCAGACCGTGAGTGGAGCCAAGCCTCAGGTAACCTCTATTCTTGGTTGCACATCTCGAAATGATAAAAAATATTGAAATTAAGGTAGTTTTTCACATACATATTCTTCGGATAGTAAATCACGACCACCGGTGGCCAGCGGTGGTAAATTGTTCTGTCCTTATGGATAAGATCGGGGACAAAATGCTCCTCATGAAGTACTCGGGGTCAAAATGCCAGCAAAAATCATTACTATGTCATGTCTGTGAAAATTTACTAAGCGATCATGTCCTTAGAAATACTGATAGTCAAAACAACTTCAAGATCACTAAATAATCATATTCATCACGCTAGTATGTGTGTACATTTACTTTCATATTAGCAGTTGCGTTTCAGCTCTTGATTGCCAATAATAATAAATTACATTAAAACAAAAAATCCGAGGAAACAAAAATCGGACGATAGATTCAACACGTGGGGTCACTGAACCAAAAATGCACCTGGGTCTTCAAGTATGGCCTATAATAACATGATCCAGAAGGAATTTGGCTGATATCATGCGTATCCTCAGAATAGGAAGCATTTTAATATTTCCCCATTGACTTATAATTGGGAGGTCACGAAATTGACCTGACCTTAGGTCACCGATATAAAATAAAATCCGAGATACACGAATTGTGGGGTACCATTGCCCTTATGAAATCCTGTAAGTACGAAATCCATCGGCCAAAAACTGTGGCTGTGGTACGACCGCACACTTTTTTTTGGAGGTGGGATCACGTGACCTGGCCGGGTGACTTGACCTGAGATGACACGTGGTCAAGAATTGTACAATATGTGTGCAATTAATGCCTTAACCCTATTTGTAACTGGCTCCTGGCTACCCCAATTTGTAACAGGGGGGGGGGGGGGGCGGATTCTGCCCCCCCCCGGAGATCTCGAGATCTACCCGTCCGATTTTCAAAAATGAAACGGTGTTTGGTTCCCCTCAACACGATCTACATTTATAAATAATAAACAAATATACATTTGGGATAGGGGGGCAACAGGGGGGCAAAAACTACACATTTTAGTGGTATTTTTGATCCATCATAGCTTTCATGTTTATCGACCGATTTTAACACAACTAATAGGAATCGATAAAGATTGAATTGGAAATTTATATATGACGGTAATGTTTGAAAATTCAAAAATCATAGGCGTGTGCAGGTCACTCAATATGGGGGTGAAGTAAATGCGTAATAAAACCATTTTTTGATGTGTTTTTTATAAATGAAATGGTATGTGATTGAGACATTAGAAAAAACAGTTATAAATCATATTTTTTGCCATAGGCGGTACCAGGTTAGTGAAAAAGGGGGTAAAATTGGGAAAAAGTATTAACCGCAGACAAGTTGCTACCCAGCACTATAAATATGTTACTGATCGTAGATAATTCCTTTTTGCTTGTTGTAATTCATCATAGGCGTATCCAGGATCCAAACTGGGGCGGCGCAAGACCTTTTGATAAGTATATTATCCGCTATTATGATACTAACTAGTCAACAGTGACTATTTCACTTACAACTTCAATTAACTTTGCTTACCCCCCTTTTTACCTACCTGGACTCGCCTATTATCTTATAATCGTTCGTAGAGTAGCCTGTGGTGCGTGTTTCATACGAAAACTGCAGTATGTTATGTCATTGTACGCCCATGCCTCTTAGTTTCCTTACAATAATATGACCCCCTTTCTTCCATTCCTGAGCGCGCCTCTGCAAAAATTGACTTGATTCCCTTTTCTGGTCTCGTATGTGCATATATTATTATAAGCTAAACGTATATTGCGCCGTTATCGCTGGCATATCGTCATCACCATGCCAGTCACCCCCTTTTCATGTTCCTGAACACGCCCCTGAAACTCTATATGTAATAAATTATGCAAATAATGGAAGCAGAAGCTATCTTTTACATCTTGATAGCTATAAATGCCCCTTACATTGCTCTATTGGCTTCCCGCCAAGCATTGAATACTTCCTGGAAACCCACCTTTTCAAGCCCCTGAAACCGCCTCTGCCATGCAATGTTTATGATATTACATTAACATCAACTAATTTGCACTTGTTGCAATCACCGTAAGCCGGTGTAACTCCTTCATACTTGATGCAGTTAGGAAGAAACCGTGAAGATCGCATTTCTGTATTATCGCCAAATGTCGCCTCCGAACCCACCCAAAACTGGGCCCTGGAACCGCCTCTGATCAGGGTAAGAACTCAAAATTTTGACTCCAAATGTGGAGTTCAATTATATGAAAATTCCCAAAATTTAATGGGCCTGCTCTCAGCCGTTCTGGAGATATCTGCGAAAAACATGAGGGGGGGACGGGCCGGAATCCGCCCCCCCCCCTGTTACAAATAGGGTTAACAGCTGTGCCAAAAAACGGCGGCACTGCGCGCGGCCGTTTTTTTGTTGTTGCTATCCTTAAAAAACCTTAGGAGGGGCGTCTAAACGTCCCACCCCCGGCACGAAGCCGGAAATCCGGACCGTCGATCCCCCGGGGGCAGGCCGGGGTGCTAGTGCATTTTCAATGGAAGTCCCCTGTCAGGGCAGTGGATTTCACTGCACTGGGACCCAACCCCTTTAACTCGAAAACTAAAAGAGCTAGAAAGACGCGGACATAAAAACTTTCAAAAGCTCTCGACAAGCACATTCGAAGGTACTTTAGATGTTTTTTCCTCAAGTCAAAACTGAGGTCACCAGAGGTCATCAAAGGTCAGAATTTTAAGTTTTAGGACGTGGCTCCAGAAACCCCCAGATATCACAGGAACTATGATAGCTAGGAACAAACGCAAACAAAGCAATGGAAAGCTCTTGAACAATGCAATCGCCGAGGTGTCCTCGATTTTGAGCTCAAGTCAAAAGTTTAAGCTCAAGAGCTCATCAAATGTAAAGAAGGCTATTTAAAAAAACGTTTTTCACGAATAGATTTTTGCCTAATAACGACAAGGCAATAACTTTGACGCCATCGTGCTTGTCTCGTCAAAACGCTTTGCTTCATGTTGTTGTTGACCAGGTCAGGTCAACTTACAAATGTCACCTCAGGTCAAGGTCAAGTGGTGTTGACTCAAGTAGGTCATATTGCATATGGGAAGACGTGCCGTGACGAGATAAACACATTGGTGTCGGTTTCACTTCTCTATCGTCATTATGTCGGGAGTTATTGACATAAAACTGTTGGTGACCTGGGATGATCTCGGCTGACCCTGTAGGAGTCACTGAACAAAAATGGCACCTAGGTCATCAATAATGTTCTATAATAACATGATCCAGAAGGAATTAGACTGCTATCTTGCGTCTCCTTAGAATAGGAAGCATTTTAATATTTCCCCTTAGACTTATAATAGGGAGGTCACGAAATTAAACCGACCTTAGGTCGCTGATATTAAACATCCAAGATGAACGAATTGTAGATGTATATGTGACCTTATGAAATCCTGTAAATGTAAAACCGATCATCCCAAAACTGTGACAGTCGTACAACCACAAGTGTTTTTTTGGGAGATGGGGTCACGTGACCTTGACTGGTGACCTGACCTAAGATGACCCGATTATTTTGTTTGCATTATGTGAACAATTGATGCACAAACAGCTGTGCCAAAAATGGCGGCGCTGCGCTTCGCCGTTTTTCCGCTATCCTCGACAAACCTGAGGGGTGTCTAACCCCCTCCCCCCCGGCACGGCGCTGGTAAAATATAGGGATGATGTGAGCATGCAGCCAGGTGTTAGGGTATTCATATGAAGTACAAAAAAGACCCCAGCTGTGCTGGGGTCATTTTTGTATGTGCCACTTTTGGTCGGGGCCACTCAAAGCACTTTTACCACCCCTGCCGGTGGCAGTCAGCCGCTCAGCGCTCAATAGGACATATTATAATACTAACTATGAAGATTAACTGTAAACATATGTACCGAACTGTAACAAACAACTGGTGACAGTGCAAATGGTTTGAAAGCAGCAAGAGGCAGAACGACTTTTCCGCACATAAATGGTCCCTGCGGATCTGGAGGAGCCTGGGGCGTGATGATGGCTTGGGGAGATGGTCCTGGCCTGGTCTCACTATTAGCTCTTCGGTCCAGCAAGTTGAGCCCAGCTGAAGCATCTTCCGGGTGCCGATGTCCGCGGTTTTACGTTCGCGTCGCCTTTTTTCGGAACTCGCCAAATAAGAAAAACATGTAGCCCGCTTGAAAGTTAATATTTTATTAAGGGAGTGGGCCCTGGGGCTAGCAAAGTTCAGCTTTAGGTACCGCAAAGGAGAGATTCTGCCAGACACTTAACCCTCGCCAGTGCAGGGGGGGGGGGGGGGGGGGGGGGGGTTGAAGCCCTCCACGCCTCGGTTTTTCGGGAATAACTCGCGTAAATATCAACCTATTGCGATGAAACTTGCATACCCTACTTGTGAA
Source organism: Chirona hameri (assembly GCA_036785665.1). Taxonomy (NCBI): domain Eukaryota; kingdom Metazoa; phylum Arthropoda; class Thecostraca; order Balanomorpha; family Balanidae; genus Chirona; species Chirona hameri. The sequence goes on from JAXIVJ010001521.1 coordinate 99,579, forward strand.
CAATTTGACACATATTTTATTTTTTTTAAGTTGTAGGTCACATGACCCGTGACCTTTGACCTGTTTTTCAAGGTCATGTCAGGCGCAATTGGCGTCCCGTAGTATTGATCCTTGTAACTTGTGCAGTTTCATAGTGTGTGTTGTTCAGCAGCAAACGTACATGTTTTCCAGGTGACAGTTGTGGTTTCCTTTGAGATTGTGACCTCGATTGGCCTTTTCAGAGGTCAACCGAGGTCACTGACCTCCGATGACCTCATATTACTTTTGCGGCTTCTGGCAGTTTCTAGGACATTTTGTGACGCTGATTTCAAATAGGAGATCCATTTTTACATAATTATATGTTTCACTGGGGTCATGCGCCCCAACAGGTCAACCGAGGTCACTGACCTCAAATGACCTGACATGACCTGACATGACCTTTTTGGAATTTGGCAGTTTCTGGGACATTTTGTGACGCTGATTTCAAGTTTGGCACCCATTTAGCATAATTATATGCTCATTCGCGATTCTAGCTCGATTAAATTCAATTTATACGTATTTACAATTTGGTTGCATTTTTGGTCATTGACATGACTTCAATGGTCACCTTATCATCTAGGACCTTAAAATCGGGTATCAATAACTTCCTCTCGTGACAAGCAAAACGCTCGTTTTTTAATCGAAGCTCTAGCCCAATTAGGGGCGAAACGCTAGGGGTGGTGTACCCCCCCCCCCCCCTGCACGGTCACGCACTGATCGGACGCTGCACGGGCGAGGGTTAATGAATTCATTTTCCCATTTTCCAAATTTGTATAAGCAATTCCGTATTTTGTGTCATGCCGCGAAGCGGTGCGAAATTTGCAAGTTTTTAAATGTGGATAGTTGGATTTTGACTGCACTGCAAAGACAATTTTTACAACTATATGTCCGACCGTTTGGGGGGGAATCATATTTTCAGGATCTTTATGGGGAGGTTGCATGGCCCCTTTGCCCCCCCTGAATCCTACCCTGATTTTATCTATCTTTTAGCGCTTTTTCTCATTAGTATAGCCAACTGACGAGAGGACCCGCGCTGACCCGCGCACTGCAGGGGCTTTGCGCCGAACACGAACTGCAGGGGGGTCGATTTCCGCCCTCCCCCCTAAGATCTTGAAAACTACGCTAAGTAGCGAGAATCGGAAACAGCATTTGATAGCTTGATACATGTTCTATCGAAAGTATTTCAGTATTGTTTTAGGTCAGGTCAAATTTTTATTTTTTTATTTTTCTATCGAAATTTTTAATCGGTATGGTGTCCTCAAATTTGATCTCAGGTCAACATTTGAGGCTCCAGAGGTCAAAAAAGGGGGAAAATGCATTTTTTGCTAAATCGTTTTTCGCTATTAACCTTTTTCCTAAAAAAGATAACAGAAACCTGTTTACGCTATTGTGTTTATATTGTCAAGGCGCTTCAATTGATATACATAATGACCTTGTTAAGATATCTTAACAATTTTACCTCAGGTCAAGGTCAAGTGGTGACCCAAGACCTCAATGACTCGCATGACCTCAAATGACCCAATAGGGGTCACTGAACAAAACTTACACTTGGATCATCAAGAATATCCTATAATAACATGATCCAGAAGTAATTGGACTAATATCATGCATATCCTTGTAATAGGAAGCATTTGTATATTTCCCCATTTACTTATTATGGGGAGGTTACGAAATTGACCTGACTTTAGGTCACCGATATACAAATTCCGAGATAGATGAATTGTAAGTGTTTATGCCCTCATGACATCATGTAAGTGTCGAACTGCTCGGTGAAAAATTCTGGCTTTGGCACAACTGCAAACATTTTTGGAGGTGGGGTCACTCTACCTGGTCTGGTGACCTGACCTGAGATGACCCGAGGTTATTTTGTTTTCAAAGTGAGCGCAATTGATGCGCTAACAGGTGTTCCAAAACCCGGCGGAGCGCAGCGCCGCCGTTTTTTTCGTTATCTTTGAAAGACCTGAGGGGTGGGGAGGGGGGAGGGGGGGGCGGAAATCAACCCCCCTGCAGTGCGCGGGTTAACCCTATTCCCTGCGGGGGAGGGACAGATTCTGCCACCCCCAGTGTTTTTTCACTTGCCGTTTCTAAACTGTTAATCCTGAAAGTTTGCAACTTTTCCTAAAATTGAATAGCGTGTGTTGTATTAACATTTTGAGAAAAAATCGGTCCAGCAGAGGCGGTGCCAGGCTCCTGTTTTGGGGAGGGTGTTACGAATGCGGTTTTGCGGCGCACACTCATCCTGGAAATATTGGTTTGTATGGACAAGAGTTCCTTGTTATTTCGTGGACGTGAACGCTTTCCCACATAGCTCATCACCACCTAACGGGATCTGTTACATATTACTACAAGTCAAGACAAGTCTGGGTCACACTCTGATGGTTGCAAAATGCAAAAAAAAACTCTTAAAATACAATAGAAGATTTTGAGATCATTCCATGGACACAGATCAAGCACATTTGGGAATGACATTCTCCAAAGATCTGCGCTTTCACGAACACATAAATGAAGTTTGTCACAAAATAAATAAAACTCTTGGCCCGCTATTCCCTATCGCCAAATACTTGCCACGGCCCATTCTCGACCAAGTGTACAAGACTTACGTCAGACCCCACTTTGACTACTGTGGCACTATTTACGACGGACTCATAACTATACAGGACGCGACGAGACTAGAGACACTACAGAACAGAGCAGCCCGACTGACGACAGGAACCCTATTCAGGACACCTACGGACAAACTACAATCTGACTTAGGATGGGACAAACTAACAACCAGGCGACGTATTCACAGATTGACCCTCTATCACAAATTGCATGATCCCACGCATCACACACCTAACTACATTGTAGACATATTGCCGCGAACTCGTGCACAGGACACAAATCGAACACTACGAAACGCAACCACACATACACTAGGCTCGACCCATACTACCATGTACCAAAAATCATTTTTTATCACAACCGGAAAACACTGGAATCTTTTGTCTGACACCATGCGATGTCTTTCTTATGCTGCTTTCAAAAAAGAGACCACACAGCAGCTGGGACTGCCCTCTTTACCAAAGTTTTTTACTGAAGGATCTAAAAAAGGAAACATCTTACACACAAGACTGAGGGCAGAAATGTCTCACCTAAACTCGCACCTATTTAAAGTCCATAGAGCTGACTCACCCGCATGCGCCTGCGGCCATCCAGACGAAAACAATAAACATTTCATTCTGCATTGTCCATACTACACACATCAAAGAAACATACTTTTTGACAGCATCTCTCACGCACTGGAAATTCCCTTCGCACAGATCTCACCAAACATACAACTTGACACACTGCTGCGCGGTACGGACCTGGGCGCCGGCTGCGGTGGGGTGATCGCCCGGCATTTCCAAACATACCTGTTTAACTCGCATCGTTTTGACCTAGTCTAACACCCCCACTTTGCCTGCGTGACCGGGGAGCGTGGTGGTTCCTTGGGGCGCGCGGGCGGTTAGCCGGCGCACTGTTTTGCCTGCACTGGTCGACTTCGTGGCGGTGGAACAGGATGACGTATTTGATTTGTTTATTAACAGAGCAGTGCCATGATTCAAGCACGATAGTGCTTTTGCACTGTTACTGACATATTTTTGCTTTATTTTGTATGTTTTAACAGCAATAAACTGATGATGACAAGCGCCCAATTCATGGACAAGTGGGCGGGGCTTAGCTTGTCCACGAATTGGGCGCTTGTGCATGTATATTGGCTTATGGCTTATGACGTTATTTATATTGGCTTATGACGTTAACATTATTGCCCTACCTTGATTACATACAAAATTATGATCGAAAAACTGTTTTGCCAAGAATAGCCTGTTTGACCTTGGATTACCTATGGTCGCTGGAGCCTTAACTATTGACCTGAGCTTAAATTTGAAGACACCATAGCGATTGCATTTTTCAGGAACTTTCGATTGTTTTTCGTTTATCTATCATAGTTCCTGAGATATTTGTGGGTTTTTGGAGCAAAATCCTTAAGTTGGAAAATTTGGCCTTTGATTAACTCAATATTGACCGATAACAAAAATGCATGATGGTTTCGATATATTTTTGACGAACTATCGAATGGTGATTTTGGATTCCACCTACGTATGAGCCGAGTTAGAAGGGAGTTCGCCTTCCTCCCCCCGGCACTGCGCGGGAAATCCCGATCCCGATACGGTGCGGGTCAATAGGCGCCCAGGGCACCTGATATAATTTATGCTCACGGGTAACCATCCACTAGTAAGAATCTACCTTTGTTTGCATTACATGCCCGGGATTATTGACCGGCCGGGGCCGCAAAATATCGAATCTGCTAAATATTGAAGATGAAAAAACACCAAGTGGTAAAATTAGGAAAGGGGTGTAAATCCCAAACCAATGTTCTATTTGGACGCAGCATGCGCCGATCGAAAAGTATTAACGATCTGAATCTAACGAATGCTTAACATTTTGATTTTTCCTGCGAATATTTTTTTCTTTGCAGGATTACCCTGCACGCTCCTCCAAGGTCCTGCAGGATTTTGATACGCCTTTCGTACACGAATTTGTGATGGATAGTCCTACATGATCCTGCAGGATGGCTTGCACATAATCGCAAAAGTATCCTACATAGTCCTACACGCAACGTTGAAACACATCAAAATGTGTTTGTAATTAAAGGTGTTTCTTGTAGGATCTTGTCGGATCTACTGTAGGATCTAGCAAGATGTCCTGGAGGATCTAGCGGGATGTCCTGCAGGATATAGCAGCGTGTTCTGCAGGTCCGTGCAGGATAGATGCGTTGTGTCCTACATATCGGATTTCCGTCGGATTTCAACCTACCCCCACCCTTCAGGCTGCGAAGACCAGGCGGGCCAGGGCAGGGCAAGGTAGTGCTGGGCAAGGCAGGCGGGCAGGGAAGGCAGCACAGGGCAAGGTTAACAGAGAAGAGTAGGGTAGGGCGGGGAGCTCAGGGTGGTTAGCCACAAATTCTAGCTGTTGATTGTCGAGGTGAGGGCCTGGGTGAGTCACGAGATATTTACGAAGGAACATCCCTGCAGACAGTGCACACTCACGATATAATGCATTAAACGTATATTCAGTGTCTGCGAGTGAGAGGTCAGATCGCAGCTGCCGCTGTCATGTCGCACCCGGCGCTACAAGGTCGCAGCCACCGCTGCCAGGTCCGCCTGCCGCTGCCAGGTCCGCCTGCCGCTGCCAGGTCCGCCTGCCGCTGCCAGGTCCGCCTGCCGCTGCCAGGTCCGCCTGCCGCTGCCAGGTCCGCCTGTCGCTGCCAAGTCCGCCTGTCGCTGCCAGATCCGCCTGTCGCTGCCAGGTCCGCCTGCCGCTGCCAAGTCCGCCTGCCGCTGCCAGGTCCCCCGTCATCAGAATCGCTCAAGGTGATCTATGAGCTCTGAAAGCATATATGTCACAGCACAGTCACATTTACCGTTCACAGGCAGATTGGTTAGATACACATCTTTGAAATTCAGCGAGGTTTCAATAATCACTTTGCATCGTTCAGAACGGCTCACAACACTTCAAAGTGAGCAAAAAGTATAATATTTTTTAAGGACACACCCTGTTAACAGCTAAGGTGGTAGTTATTTTCTTTCAAACAAATAATGTCGATATGACAATGTCATTCATATTTCCGTCATCGATAACGCATGTATTAGATAAAGCTATTGCAGGTAACAATCAAAATGATAAATAATCGTCCATCGACGAATTTGCCGTCGTGACACATTTCCGTCGTTACAGTCAAAAACACATTGAGTTGTCAACCCAATACTTTTAGTAGAAGAATACTATGTGTTGACACAGGTCAACAACATCCACATTACCTTCGACGTTTATATATTGAAGAGTTCTGTCTGCGTACTCGTGGATTCGCCCCTGCTCGGAGGCCAGTAACAGCTGGCTGGCCTTCGCCACCTGCAGCAGCTCGCTGGGCAGCCGATAGAACGACTGGTGGACGTTTATGTTGTGCCTAAGGTGGTTGGCCACCCACTCTAGTTGTTGGTCATCAAGGTGTAGGACTTGGGTGATAGCGAGACTTGACAGACAGACTTTGGTGTAGGACTTGGGTGACTTAGTCGCAGCCACGGGTGAAGCTGTCCTGCTGCCGCCTTTCATCAGCCATTGACGACGATCCTGTGGGAGAGCACGGGTCAAAAATACGGTCAGGGCAACACGGTCTGGCGTGATTACGGTCTGGCGTCGCTGGTGTTTCCCATATACCACGGAAGGCCGAACGAGCACTTCACGCTCGCTCGTCCTTCCGTGGTATATGGGAAAAATCTGAATATGGGTGGCCCGGCCCGTGGCGATGCTTTTGAGAATCTCATATATCTGCAACCGCACGTCCGATTGACAAGCGGGCTCCTTTGCTGAACAGCCCCATCCAACCTACCCTGTTTGAGACCAGTTCCGACTCACGTGGGTGACTACCGCTGCGCGTGGCGCGTGCACGTGAGGGTTGTTGAAAGGAGTTGTTTTTTCTCTCGCAAAAACTCCGCAACGTCTGGGAAGATTGTGAGCAAATTTGGTGTGTAGTTAGGGACCCATCAGCCGCCACTTTCCCACAAGTCGGGGGTGGGGTGCGTCTGCTTGTGCGCACGTGCACACCCCTATTCTATATCTCAGGAACGGCTATGCCGATTGTGTTGAATTTTGGTGTGTGGTTGGGGACCTCTCAGCCGCCACTTTCCCATAAGTCAGGGTGGGGTGCCTCTGCACGTGCGCAAGTGCGCAACCTTTTGTGTACCTCAGAAACTACTTCCCCGATCGAGTTGAAATTCGCCATACATTTATTTCGCGCTCGCTCGTTCATCGCCAACTTCGGCGCCATACTGGTAATATGGAGCATATAGGCTTAGCCTCGTCCAGGGCGACACCGCTGGGCGACGCGCTCCTCAGACGGCGGAGCTGAACGGACCCTCCTCTGTACCGGGGAGGCTGGACGGACCCAACTCTGTACCGGGGAGACTGGACAGACCCTCCTCTGTACCGGGGAGGCTGGACGGATCCTCCTCTGTATCGGGGAGGCTGGACGGACCCTCCTCTGTACCGGGGAGGCTGGACGGACCCTCCTCTGTACCGGGGAGGCTGGCCGGACCCTCCTCTGTACTGAGGAAGCTGGACGGACCCTCCTCTGTGCACAGAGGAGGGCTGGACAGGCCAACCCTCCTCTGTGCTGGAGAGGCTGGACGGACCTTCCTCTGTACAGGAGAGGCTGAACAAACTTTCCTCTGTGCCGGGGAGGCTGGACGGACCTTCCTCTGTACCGGGGATGCTGGACGGACCTTCCTCTGTGCTGGAGAGGCTGGACGGACCCTCCTCTGTACCGGGAAGACTGGCCGGCCCCTCCTCTGTATGTACTGAGAAGGCTGGACTGACCCTCCTCTGTGCCGGGGAGGCTGGACGGATCCTCCTCTGTGCCGGGGAGGCTCGACGGACCCACTTCTGTACCGGGGAGGCTGGACGGACCCTCCTCTGTACCGCGGAGGCTGGACGGAACCTTCTCTGTATCGGGGCGGCTGGACGGACCCTCCTCTGTGATGGGAACAATGGACGGACCCTTCTCTGAACCGGGGAGGCTGTACAAACCCTTCTCTGTACCGGGGAGCTGGACCCACCCTCCTCTGTACCGGAGAGGCTGGACGGACCCTCCTCTGTGCCGGGGAGGCTGGACGGACCCTCCTCTGTGCCGGGGAGGCTGGACCCACCCTCCTCTGTGCTGGAGAGGCTGGACGGACCCTCTTCTGTACCGGGACGCTGGACGGACCCTCCTATGTGCCGGGGATGATGGACCTACCCTTCTCTGTGCTGCAAAAGCTGGACGGACCCTCCTCTGTACGGGAACGTTGGACGGACCCTCCTATGTGCCGGGGAGGATGGACGGACCCTCTCTGTATCGGGGAAGCTGGACAGACCCTCCTATGTGCCGTGGAGGCTGGACGGACCATTCTCTTTACAGGGTAGACTGGACGGACCCTCTTCTGTGCCGGGCAGGCTAGACGGACCCTCCTCTGTATATGTGCGGCTCGACGGACCCTCTTCTGTATCGCAGAGGCTGGACGAAACCTCCTCTGTACCAGGGAGGCTGGACGGACCCTCCTCTGTACCGGGGAGGCTGGACGGACCTTCCTCTGTACCGCGGAGGACGGACCCACCCTTCGCTGTGCCAAGGAGGCTGGATGGACCCTCCTCTGTACCCAGGAGGCTTGACGGACCCTCCTCTGTGCCGGTGACACTGGACGGATCCTCCTCTGTACCGGGGAGGCTGGACGGACCCTTCTCTGTACCAGGGAGGCTGGACCCACCCTCCCCTGTGCTGGAGAGGCTGGACCGACCTTCCTCTGTACCGGGGAGGCTGGACGGACCCTCCTCTGTACCAAGGAGGCTGGACGGACCCTTCTCTGAACCGGGGAGGCTGTACAAACCCTTCTCTGTACCGAGGGGCTGGATCCACCCTCCTCCGTGCTGGAGAGGCTGGTCGGGCCCTCCTCTGTACCGGGGAGGCTGGACGGACCCTCCTCTGTACCGGGGAGGTTGTACGGACCCCCCTCTATACCGGGGAGGCAGGACAGACCCTCCTATGTGCCGGGGAAGCTGGACGGTCCTCTATACCGGGGAGGCTGGACGGGCCCACTCTGTACCGGGGAGGCTGGACAGACCCTCCCCTGTACCGGGGAGGCTAGACACACTTTCCTCCGTGCCGGGGAGGCTGAACGGACCCTCCTCTGTACCAGGGAGGCTGAACGGATCCTCTTCTGTGCCACAGAAGCTGGACAGACCCTCCTCTGTTCCCGGGAGACTGGACGGACCCTCCTCTGTGCCAGTGGGGCTGGACATCCCCTCCTCTGTACGGGGAACGCTCGACGGACCCTCTTATGTGCCGGGAGGGAGAGAGGGGAGGGATGGGAAGGTCCTCCTCTATACCGAGAGGCTGGACGGACCCTCTCTATACTGGGGAGGCTGGACGGACCCTCTTCTGCGCCGGGGTGGCTGGACTGACCCTCCTCTCCCTACATCTTCAACCCCACCTCTCCCCGTCCTTCTCCAGCCCGTTCCAGACATCCTGATCCCACTTCTCCCCCTCCTTCCCCAGCCTGTTTTCGACATCGTCATCCCACCTCTCCCCGCCCTTCTCCAGCCCGTTCTCGACATCCTGAATCCCACTTCTCCCGTCCTTCTCCAGCCCATTCCCAGCATCCACAACCCCACCTCTCTCCGTCCTTCTCTAGCCTGTTTGGACAAACTCAACCCCACCTCTCCCCCTCCTCCTCCAGCCCGTTCCCGACATTCTGAACGCCACCTCTCCCGTCCTTCTCCAGCCCATTCCCGACATCCTCAACCCCACCTCTCCCCGTTCTTCCCCAGCCCATTACCGACATCGTCATCCCATATCTCCCCGTCCTTCTCCAGCCCGTTCAGGACATCCTCAAACCCACCTCTCCACGTCTTTCTCCAGCCCGTTCCCGACATCCTCATCCCACCTCTCCCCGTCCTTCTCCAGTCCGTTCCCGACATAGTCACCTCACCTCTCCCCGTCCTTCTCCAGCCCGTTCCCGACATCGTCACCCCATCTCTCCCCGTCCTTCTCCAGCCCGTTCCCGACATCCCTATCCCTGCTCTCCCCGTCCTTCTCCAGCTCGTTCGACATTCTGAACCCAAACTCACCCTGTCCTTCTCCAGCTCGTTCCAAACATCCTAAGCCCCACCTCTCCCGTCCTTCTCCAGCCCATTCCCTTCATCGTCAACCCCACCTCTCCCGGCTTCTCCAGCCCGTTCTAGATATCGTCATCCCGCACCTCCCCGTCCTTCTCCAGCCCATTCCCGACATCCTCAACCCCACCTCTTCCCGTCCTTCTCCAGCCTGTTCCGGACTAAATGAACCACACCTCTCCCAGTCCTTCTCCAGCCCGTTCCCGACATCCTCATCCCATTTCTCCCCGTCCTTCTCCAGCTCTTTCCCTACATCCTGATTCTTACCTCTCCCCGTCTTCCCCAGCCCGTTCCCGACATCTCATTCCACCTCTCCCCATCTTCACCCCACGATGAGTCGTGTTGTGACGATATCGAGGACGGGGAGAGCTGGGATGAGAATATCAGGAACGGGCAAGAGAAGGACGGGGAGAGGTAGGGTTGAGGACGTCGGGAACGAGATGGAGAAGGACAGGGAGAGATGGGAGGACGATGTTGGGAACGGGATGGAGAAGGACGGGGAGAGGTGGGGTTGAGGATGTCGGGAATGGGCTGGAGAAGGTAGGGAGAAGTGGAGTCCAGGAAGCCGGGAACGAGCTGGAGAAGGACGGGGTGAGGTGGGGTTCAGGATGTCGGGTACGGGTTGGAGAAGGACGGGGAAAGGTTGGATGGCGAAATCGAGAACAGGCTGCAGAAGGACGGGGAGAGGTGGGTGGGATGAGGATGACAGGAACGGGTTTGAGAAGAACGGAGAGAGTTGGGGTTGAGGATGTCGGAAACGGGCTGGAGAAGGACGGGGAGAGGTGGGGTTGAGGATGTCTGGAATGGGCTTGAGAAGGACGGGAGAGGTGGCGGTAAGGATGTCGGGAACGGGCTGGAGAAGGACGGGGAGAGCTGGCACCTATCCCCCCGTTCTCCAGCCAGTTCCTGACATTGTCAATCAACACCACTTCTCCCCGTACTTCTCCAGCCAGTTCCCGACATCGTCATCCTCACCTCTCCCCGTCCTTCTCCAGACCGTTCTTGACATCCTGAACCCCACCTCTCCCCGTCCTTCTCCAGCCCATTCCAGACATCCTCAACCTCACCTCTCCTCGTCCTTCTCCAGCCCTTGCCGAAAACATCATCCAACCTCTCTCCGTCCTCGACATCGTCACCCCATCTCTCCCCGTGCTTCTCCAGCCCATTCCCGACATCCTCAACCCCACCTCTCTCTGTCCTTTTCCAGCCCGTTCCCGACATCCTCAACCCCACCTCTCCTCGTCCTTCTCCAGCCCGTTCCCGACATCCTCAACCCCGCCTCTCGCCATCCTTCTCCAGCCTGTTCCCGACATCATCAACCCCGCCTCTGCCCGTCCTTGTCAAGCCCGTTCCCGACATCGTCATCCCGCCTCTCCCCGTCCTTCTCCAGCCCATTCCCGACATCCTCAACCCCACCTCTTCCCGTCCTTCTCCAGCCTGTTCCGGACTAAACGAACCACACCTCTCCCCGTCCTTCTCCAGCCCATTCCCGACATCCTCATCCCATTTCTCCCCGTCCTTCTCCAGCTCGTTCCCGACATCCTGATTCTTACCTCTCCCCGTGCCTCCCCAGCCCGTTCCCGACATCTCATCCCACCTCTCCCCGCCCTCCCCATCGTCACCCCAATATGAGAAGTGTTGTGACGATGTCGAGGACGGGGAGAGGTGGGATGACGATGTCATGAACGGGCTAGAGAAGCACGGGGAGAGGTGGGATGACGATGTCGGGAATGAGCTAGAGAATAGCGGGGAGAGGTGGGATGACAATGTCGGAACGGGCTGGACAAGGACGGCGAGAGGTGGGGTTTAGAATGTCTGGAATAAACAGGAGAAGGACGGGGAGAGGTGGGATGACGGATGTCGGGAACGGGCTGGAGAATGACGGGGAGAGGTGGGGATGAGGATGTCGGGAAGGGGCTGCCTAAGAACGCTGAAAGGTGGGATGACGATGTCGGCAATGGGCTGGAGAAGGACGGGGAGAGATGAGATGACGATGTCGGGAATGGGCTGGAGAAGGACAAAGGTATGTGGGATGACGATGTCGGGAACGGGCTGGAGAAGGACGGTGAAAAGTGGGATGACGATGTCGAGAACGGGCTGGAGAAGCACGGGGAGAGGTGGGGTGACGATGTCGAGGATGGGGAGAGGTGGGATGATGTTTTCGGCACGGGCTGGGGAAGGACGAGGAGAGGTGGGGTTGTGGATGTCGGAAATTGGCTGGAAAAGGACGGGAGAGGTGGGGTTCAGGATATCAGGAACGGTCTGGAGAAGGACGGGGAGAGGTGGGGATGACGATGTCGGGAACTGGCTGGAGAAGGACGGGGAGAAGTGGTGTTGATTGACGATGTCAGGAACGGGCTGGAGAAGGGGGAGAGGTGCCAGCTCTCCTCGTCCTTCTCCAGCCCGTTCCCGACATCCTCAACCCCACTTCTCCTCGTCCTTCTCCAGCCCGTTCCGACATCCTCATCACACCTCTCCCCATCCTTCTCCAGCCCGTTCCCGACATCGTCATCCCACCTCTCCCCGTCCTTCTCCAGCTCGCTTCCGACATCCTGAACCCCACCTCTCCCAGTCCTTCTCCAGCCCGTTCCCGACATCCTTAACCCCACCGCTGCCGTCCTTTTCCAGCCTATTTCCGACATCGACAACCCCACCTCTCCCGTCCTTCTCCAGCTCGCTCCTGACATAGTCGTCATTCTCCTGCCCATTCCCGGCATCCTCATCCCCACCTCTCCCCGTCCTTCTCCAGCCTGTTCCGGACAAACTCAACCCAACCTCGCCTCGTCCTTCTCCAACCCCTTCCCGACATCCTGACAGCCACCTCTCCCGCCCTTCTCCAGCCCATTCCCGACATTCTCAACCCCACCTCTCCCCGTCCTTCTCCAGCCCGTTCCCGACATCGTCATCCCATCTCTCCCCGTCCTTTTCCAGCCCGTTCCCGACATCCTCAACCCCAACTCTCCCCGTTCTTCTCCAGCCCGTTCCTGTCATCCTCAATCCCACCCACCTCTCCCCGTCCTTCTGCAGCCTTTTCTCGATTTCGCCATCCCACCTCTCCCAGTCCTTCTCCAACCCGTACCCGACAACCTCATCCCACCTCTCCCCGTCCTTCTCCTGCTCGTTCCCGACATCCTGAACCCCACCTCACCCCGTCCTCCTCCAGCTCGTTCCCGGCATCCTGGACCCCACTTCTCCCTACCTTCTCCAGCCCATTCCAGACAGCCTCAACCCCACCTCTCCCCGTCCTTCTCCATCCCATTCCCGACATCGTCCTCCCATCTCTCCCTGTCCTTCTCCATCTCGTTCCGGACATCCTCAACCCTACCTCTCCCGGTCCTTCTCTAGCCCGTTCCTGATATCCTCCTCCCACCTCTCCCCGTCCTTCTGCATCCCGTTCCCGACATCCTGAACCCCACCTCTCCCCTTCCTTCTCCAGGCCATTCCCGACATCTCATCTTACCTCTTTCCGTCCTCGCCATCGTCACCCCACGGTGAGACGTGTTGTGACGATGTCGAGGACGGGGAGAGGTGGGATGACAATGTGGGAACGGGCTGGAGAAAGACGGCGAGAGGTGGGGTTGATGATTTCTGGAATAAACGGTGGAAGGACGGGGAGAGGTGGGATGACGATGTCGGGAATGGGGTAGTGAATGGCGGGGAGAGGTGGGATGACAATGTGGGAACGGGCTGGAGAAAGACGGCGAGAGGTGGGGTTGATAATTTCTGGAATAAACTGGGGAAGGACGGGGAGAGGTGGGATGACTATGTCGGGAATGGGCTGGAGAAGGACATAGATATGTGGGATGACGATATCGGGAACGGGCTGGAGAAAGGCGGGGAGAGGTTGGATGACGAATGTCTGGAACGGGCTGGAGAAGGACGGTGAAAGGTGGGTTGACGATGTCGGGAATGGGCTGGAGGAGGACGGGGAGAGATGGGATGACTATGTCGGGAATGGGCTGGAGAAGGACAAAGATATGTGGGATGACGATATCGGGAACGGGCTGGAGAAAGACCGGGAGGGTTGGGGTTGAGGATGTCGGGAATGGGCTGGAGAAGCACGGGGAGAGGTGGGGTGACGATGTCGTGGACGGGGAGAGGATGACGTTTTCGGCACGGTCTGGAGAAGGACGAGGAGAGGTGGGGTTGTGGATGTAGGAAATGGGCTGGAAAAGGACGGCAGTGGTGGGGTTCAGGATATCGGGAACGGCCTGGAGAGGGACGGGGAGAGGTGAGGATGACGATGTCGGGAACGGGCTGGAGAAGGACGGGGAGAAGTGGGGTTGATTGACGATGTCGGGAACGGGCTGGAGAACAGAGAGAGAGGTGCCAGCTCTCCCCGTCCTTCTCCAACCCGTTCCCGACATCGCAAACCCACCTCTCCCCATCATTCTCCAGCCCGTTCCCAAAATCCTCATCCCACCTCTCCCCGTCCTCCTCCAGCTCGTTTCCGACATCCTGAACCCCACCTCTCCCCGTCCTTCTCCAGCCCGTTCCCGACATCCTTAACCCCACCTCTCCCGTCCTTCTCCAGCTCATTCCCGACATCGTCAACCCCACCTCTCCCGTCCTTCTCCAGCCCGTTCCCGACATCCTTAACCCCACCTCTCCCGTCCTTCTCCAGCTCATTCCCGACATCGTCAACCCCACCTCTCCAGTCCTTCTCCAGCCCGTTCCCGACATCCTTAACCCCACCTCTCCCGTCCTTCTCCAGCCCGTTCCCAACATCGTCATCCCACCTCTCCCCGTCTTTCTCCAGCCCATTCCCGGCATCCTCATCCCCATCTCTCCCCATCCTTCTCTAGTCTGTTCAGGACAAACTCAACCCCACCTCTCCCCGTTCTTTTCCACCCGTTCCGACATCCTGACCGGCACCTCTCCCGTCCTTCTCCAGCCCATTCCCGACATCCTCAACCCCACCCTCTCCCCGTACTTCTCCAGCCCGTTCCCGACATCGTCATCCCAATCTCTTCCCGTCCTTCTCCAGCCCGTTCCGACATCCTGAACCCAACTCTCCATCCTTCTCCAGCCCATTCCTGACATCCTCATCCACCTCTCCCCTTCCTTCTGCAGCTCGTTCCCGATTTCGCCATACCACCTCTCCCCGTCTTTCTCCAGCCCATTCCCGGCATCCTCATCCCCATCTCTCCCCATCCTTCTCTAGTCTGTTCAGGACAAACTCAACCCCACCTCTCCCCGTTCTTTTCCACCCCGTTCCCGACATCCTGACCGGCACCTCTCCCGTCCTTCTCCAGCCCATTCCCGACATCCTCAACCCCACCTCTCCCGTCCTTCTCCAGCTCATTCCCGACATCGTCAACCCCACCTCTCCCGTCCTTCTCCAGCCCGTTCCCGACATCCTTAACCCCACCTCTCCCGTCCTTCTCCAGCTCATTCCCGACATCGTCAACCCCACCTCTCCAGTCCTTCTCCAGCCCGTTCCCGACATCCTTAACCCCACCTCTCCCGTCCTTCTCCAGCCCGTTCCCGACATCGTCATCCCATCTCTCCCCGTCCTTCTCCAGCTCGTTCC
Source organism: Chirona hameri (assembly GCA_036785665.1). NCBI lineage: Eukaryota > Metazoa > Arthropoda > Thecostraca > Balanomorpha > Balanidae > Chirona > Chirona hameri. The sequence goes on from JAXIVJ010001521.1 coordinate 114,859, forward strand.
CGCCATCCTGAACCCCACCTCACCCCGTCCTTTTCCATCCCTTTACCGACATCGTCATCTCACCTCTCCCCGTCAGTCTCTAGCCCATTCCCGACATCGTCATCCCACCTCTCCAAGTCCTTCCCCAGCCCGTTCCCGACATCTTATCCCACCTCTCCCCGTCCTCGCCATCGTCACCCCACGATGTGATGTGTTGTGACGATGTCGAGGATGGGTGGGGTGGGATAACGATGTCGGGAACGGGTTGGAGAAGCACAGGGAGAGTGGGATGACTATGTCGGGTTTGGGCTAGAGAATGGCGGGGAGATGTGGAACGACAATGTCGGAACGGGCTGGAGAAGGACGGCGAGAGGTGGGGTTGAGGATGTCGGGAATAAACTGGAGAAGGACGGGGAGAGGTGGGATGACGGTGTCGGGAATGGGCTGGAGAATGGCGGGGAGATGTGGAACGACAATGTCGGAACGGGCTGGAGAAGGACGGCGAGAGGTGGGGTTGAGGATGTCGGGAATAAACTGGAGAAGGACGGGGAGAGTTGGGATGACGATGTCGGGGACGTGCTGGAGAATGACGGAGAGAGGTGGGGATGAGGATGTCGGGAACGGGCTGGAGAAGGACTGAGAGAGGTGGGATGACGAATGTCTGGAACGGGCTGGAGAAGGACGGTGAAAGGTGGGATGACGATGTCGGGAATGGGCTGGAGAAGGACGGGGAGAGGTGGGTTGACGATGTCGGGAATGGGCTGGAGAAGGACAAAGAGATGTGGGATGACGATATCGGGAACGGCCTGGATAAAGACGAGGAGAGTTGGGATGACGATGTCGGGAACGGACTGAGAAGGAAGGGGAGGGGTGGGGTTGACGATGTCGGGAACAGGCGGGAGAAGGGCGGAGAGAGGTGGGGTTGTGGATGTCGGGAACGGGCTGGAGAAGGACGGGGAGAGGTGGGGTTGAGGATTTCGGGAACGGGCTGGAGTAGGACGGGGAGAGGTGGGGTTGAGGATGTCGGGAATGGGCTGGAGAAGGACGGGGTGAGGTGGGGTAACGATGTCGAGGACGGGGAGAGGTGGGATGACGTTTTCGGCACAGGCTGGAGAAGGACGAGAGATGTGGGGTTCAGGATGTCGGGAACGGTCTCTAGAAGGACGGGGAGAGGTGGGGATGACGATGTCGGGAACGGGCTGGAGAAGGACGGGGAGAAGTGGGGTTAACGATGTCGGGAACGTGTTGGAGAACGGGGGGAGAGGTGCCAGCTCTCCCTGCCCTTCTCCAGCCCGTTCCCGACATCGTCAACCCCACCTATCCCGTCCTTCTCCAGCCCGTTCCCGACATCCTGATCCCACCTCTCCCCGTCTTTCTCCAGCCCGTTCCCGACATAGTCACCCCACCTCTCCCTGTCCTTCCCCAGCCTGTTCCCGACATCCTGAGGCCCACCTCTCCCGTCCTTCTCCAGCCCATTCCCGACATCGTCAACTCCACCTCCCCGTCCTTCTCCAGCCCGTTCCAGACATCGTCATCCCGCCTCTCCCCGTCCTTCTCCAGCCTATTGCCGACATCCTCAACCCCACCTCTTCCGTCCTTCTCCAGCCTGTTCCGGACAAAATGAACCACACACCTCTCCGTCCTTCTCCGGCTCGTTCCCGGCATCCTGGACCCCACTTCTCCCGACCTTCTCCAGCCCATTCCCGACATCCTCAGCCCCACCTCTCCCCGTTCTTCTCCAACCCGTTCCCAACACCGTCCTCCCATCTCTCCCCGTCCTTCTCCATCCCGTTCCCCACATTCTCAACCCCACCTCTCCCCGTCCTTCTCCAGCCCGTTCCTGACATCCTCATCCCATATCTCCCCGTCCTTCTGCAGCCCGTTCCCCCATCCTGAAACCCACCTCTCCCAGTCCTTCTCCAGCCCGTTCCCGACATCCTCATCCCACCTCTCCCCGTCCTTCTCCAGCTCGTTCCCGACATCCTGATTCCCACCTCTCCCCGTGCTTCTCCAGCCCGTTCCCGACATCTCATCCCACCTCTTCCCGTCCTCGCCATCGTTACCCCACGATGAGACGTGTTGTGACGATGTCGAGGACGGGGAGAGGTGGGATGACGATGTCGGGAACGGGCTGGAGAAGCACGGGGAGAGGTGGGATGACGATGTCGGGAATGGGCTGGAGAAGGACGGGGAGAGGTGGGATGACGATGTCGGGAATGGGCTGGAGAAGGACGGCGAGAGGTGGGGTTGAGGATGTCTGGAATAAACTGGAGAAGGACGGGGAGAGGTGGGATGACAGATGTCTTGAACGGGCTAGAGAAGGACGGGGAGAGGTGGGGATGAGGATGTTGGGAACGGGCTGGAGAAGGACGGAGAGAGGTGGGATGACGAATGTCGGGAACGGGCCGGAGAAGGACGGTGAAAGGTGGAATGACGATGTCGGGAACGGGCTGGAGAAGGACAGGGAGAGGTTGGATGACGATGTCGGGAATGGGCTGGAGAAGCACGGGGAGAGGTGGGGTGACGATGTCGAGGACGGGGAAAGGTGGGATGACGTTTTCGGCATGGGCTGGAGAAGGACGGGGAGAGGTGGGGTTGAGGATGTCGGGAACGGGCTGGAGAAGGACGGTGTAACGACCCGATCTGTGGTGACGTGATGATGTGTGTGACGTCTGCTCTTCCCTCCGGTCTGGTTGTAAAGACAGAGTGCTTCGGCGGCAGAGATGATATTTGCAGTCAGTCACCAAACACAACACACAGACGGCGTTACTTTACCCGGTTACTGAGTGCCAACAGAGAGTAGAGCAAGAGTCAACAGAGCAGCAAGATGTTATCGGCTCGAGGGTCGCTTCCCGACTGCGCGCACCTCTCGATTGACCCCGAGGCAGCCGCTTTTATACACGGTCCAAAGGGCAACGCATAACCAGTATACACTGGTATGAGCCGACCTCTGGCACGTGATACGCGCTCTGCCTCGCCTGGTCACGCGCTGGTCACGTGTTCACCGTGTGGGATACGCCCGACCGGGTACGCCCACCCGGAACCGTTGCGCGGCACTGCAACACTCCCTGGCTTATATCGCATCCCTACCCCAGACAGACACTTGACATTTGGTCACCCTGTCCCAACACCAAAAGCGAGGGCTCGATGACAGGTCATGCGTCACTAGCCGGGCCGGCGCACGGCCACTTGTTGAAATAACACATCTGCGTGGCGGCAGAGTGCAGCGACAAAATCATTAAAGTGATATCTGGTCTGTGAATTAGAATGATACTATAGGCGCACGAGTAGGGTGGTTTCTAAAGCGGTTGGAATCAGAGCCAGTGAATTAGGTGTTTTCAAAAAGATGCTATAAGTCGGAGCTAGAACAATGAACACATATATGAGACTGTACCGGGTGCTAACAATACCGGCTGCTACAATACCTCCCCTCCTAATAACGCAGCATTTTTGGTTGGGAAAAAAAAATGCTCGCTTCCGTCGCCTGAAGGGCAAAGGAAGACCATAAACAGGACCGCGCGGGCGCAGCGCGGACCGATGATACCAATTAATGCTACAACCCCCCGCCATGCTACATAAACGGTGAAGCCGTACGCGAGCACTACCCCGCTACCCAGCACATATACACAAACCCAAAGCCCACCGTAAACATAACAATCCTTGACCCGGCAAGGATAACACACAGTCAGCTCTGGGCACGCGCTCGGCAGCGCGTCCACAGCAGGGCGACACGGCGCTGGGCGTCTCATGACTGACGACGCAGGCCGGTCCGAACGTCCCACACAGCACTGGGCGCGCGCTCGGCAGCGCGGCCACAGCAGGGCGACACGGCGCTGGGCGTCTCGTGACGACGCAGGCCGGTCCGAAGGGGTGTGCCTCACACCGGGGAGAAAGCAAGAGATGTCGGTCTGGTACCCGTTAGTACTGACGCGACGGATGTCGGAGTAGCGAGTGGAGCACCACCTCGTGGCGGTGATGCGTCCCCTCCGACAGGTTGCTGCCGCATGGCAGACGGCTGCACAGGGCTGGCTGTGCACTGCGAAACTTGGCCAACGTCATGATCGACAGGGCGGTACTGCGGCGGCGATGCCATGGGCGACAATTCCTGCATTTCCATGGCTGGCTCCTCTGGGCTTTCGTCGGGCGGTAACGGAGGACGGACTGGGCGGAATCGTGCTAGGGAATAATTACGGGGGTTGGGGCAGCAACAATGCTTCAGAATGAAGTACAGGCAGAACAGGGTCATCACACCAATGACGATCATGAGCAGCATGGTTTTGGAGAAACCAGATGGGCTGTCAATTGTCACTTGTTCAAGGGGTTGGGCTTCCAAATGATTGAAATAAGCGTCAGCATGCATACCATTGATGTGTAATTCAGGCAAAAGGGAAACGTTATGCGTTGTTAGGTTGTTGAGCCTTTCGGACCATTCCTTGCGCCAGATGGGTAAGGACATATTGTTGTACAGGGCATTGGACGTAAATGTAGGAAGTTCCAGGTGTGTCTCACTGGCGTAGTATGGGGGCAGGTAGAATGAGTCGCCTGACGCCGAGCATTCTGCTTCTAACGTTATAGTATCAACGGATTGAATGATGTAGACCGGATGACTCGTTTGAGTAGAGGCACAAAAGATCGTGAGCGAAAACGGGGGGCGTGAGACCAATAACCATTGACCTTTGGTCAGATAATAAGCTTTGGGGGCATTGTCGGCGGGAGTGATTTGTGGTGAACAATACTTGAGTGTTGATACAGCATCCTGACGGAAAAGTGCTGTTACACATGAAGTTGAGCCAGCTGTGGAATATGCCGGTTCATGGAGTGGGCAGAATGGTTGTCGGGCCAAGATACATGTTTCGATTTCGGATTGCTCAGGTTGTATGTAATGCCTCCGGTTCTCAGACATTAGGAGATAACGAGGTTCGTTTGGATAATAGCTGAGGGAAACATTGTGGTCATGAAGAGGTACCTGATACGGGAAGAATCGGTACACCTCAAAGGCGTGTATGGTATGGAGTAGAGGGATGTAGAAGAGGACGTGATAAGTGTCTATTCCTGCAATTAGTTTAGTTTTGACAACTCTGACGTATTCATTGACCTGATCAGAAGAGAATGGCAGTGCAAAGTTGGGAGGTAGGTTCTTATTGATCTTTCTGAGGAGACGGCCAAACTCGCGACGGGGAATAAGTCCCTTGTGCAAAATACCAGCTTGTGCCAGTGCGAATTTGTGCGAGATAGAGCTAAGTTCAGAATACAAATACTGGACGGCTTGTGTCAGCCTGATGATGCTGTCGGTCAGTTCGGTCACGTGAGAGAAAAGTTCGATGTTATTGCTGTTGCGACGGACCGATAAAAAGAGTTTACTGTAGGCCGTATTTAGTGAGTTCACAGCCGTAGACAAGGAGCGTAAGGCGCGGCGGTTCTGAGAAGTGGCTACTCGAGTTGAATTGAGAACTTTAAGAGTACCGTTGAATTTATGTGCCATTGCAACATCTTTATCGTTGATGAGTTTTACGTTGCGCGTTAGATGTTTGATCTCGCTTTCTGTAGCCGTTCCAAACAAATATGATAGAGCGTTTCCAATGCCATTTATCAATCCTCGTTTGGCCCGGGATGGTACCGCTGGTGCATCAGGATCGGGTAATACGCGTTTGCTGCGTCGAGCAATGGAGCGCCGATTTGGATCTGGGATCTCTGGATCCTGAGCCGTGGGAGGATACAGCAAGTCTCGGAATGTCCGCAATAAACCTTCAGTTTCACTGTTAAGGGCGGTGAGGGACGCGTCTAGTTGGTTAATGTATAGTTTCATCAATGGGGCTGCCGGGGCCGTTTGAGCGGTTACGTTAATAAACTTGCGTGATCGTAATTCTGCTACTAGGGATATGAGATCCTTACGGGACTGGGACAATAGTTGGGTCTCCGTGCGATAGGGGGCGATGTTAGTAGATATGGTGATAGCCCAGGAACTGTAGCTAGGATAGATTTTACCGACAGGGATGAAGAGATGCCCTGGATCAGTCGGGGTTTGTTCTGCGTGGAGCACCATGGCCACCACGGCGAGCCAGCCAAGGAGTGCAATCATCGCAGCCATGTTTCGTCGCCTGCAACGTAGAAATCGCACGTTAGCCGAGGCTTGGAAACAGAAGCTCTGCACAAAACAACAAAACACTCAAGACCTTTGGGTGCCAATCGGGCGAAACGTCTAGATCAGCCGAATCTGCCTTTGCAAATGATTGCCGAGTTGGAGCAATATTTGGGTCTGTTGTCCCTGTAGACAAACAGTCCATGTCATACTGGACCCTTGGTCTTTTGTCATCGTCGTTCGTCCGCTCTTGTGATATGTCACGTTGTCGTTTTGGTACGTACCTTGGTCTGTTGGGGTTGTACCTGTGACATCCAAAGGGAGCATTTGCGTCAAGAAGTCCAGCGACTGGACCTTGCGACCTGAGCGAATACCGTGTATTCCTACCTTCTAAAGGAGCTGTGTCAACAGGGTCAATGACTGGACCCTGCGACCTGAGCGAATACCTCGTATTCCTCGGCTGCCTCTGTGTCAGCGGTGTCAGTTGGCCGAGCTCATCATACTCCGGTGAATATGGCGAGAAGACTGCGGGACTGGCGGTTGCTGCTGAAGGTCGTAGCGGACGGGCTTCTATTTCCTCTTCTTTCTGCTCTACACAAGCGTCTGGCTGCTCCTCAGGACAGTAGACGGGTGGTGAGTTGTTCGTCAGCTGCGTCGCGGGAACCGGCTGCGTGAATCCCTGGTACCAATCTTGGTCACTGAAGGGCAGACGGGCAGCGCGAAGCGGCTGTTGACGGACGGGCTGTTCTTCCGGCATTTTACTCACCTGGACAGGCTGGCGGATCGAATTGTAGGACCTGTCCCACACGTCATTTGCGTCCCGATGGCGAAGATTTTCTGAATGAACTATTTTCGTTTTGCCCGTGTGCATGTTTTTGATGCAGTAGTTTTCCTTTCCCAATTTAGATACGACACGGAAGTAGTTCTTCCAGTAAAGTGTCAGTTTTGTGGAGTTTCCTGGTTGTACAGAAGGATCGAAATAGAATACCAGGTCTCCCGGTTTGAAATTGGATGGAATAGCGGTGTTCGAAATGAGCGACTTGTTGTGTTCCCTTGCTTGTTGCATGTTGTTTGCTACCTGTGTGTAAGCGTTGTGTAGGTGTTCGAACATCGCGGGCACATACTCCTCTCCAGTGTAGCGGTGACGGGGCTGGAGTAGGGTATCAACTGGCAACACGGGATCTCGGCCATACATCACAAAGTATGGAGAATACTTTGTCGACTCATTCTTACTCATCCGATATGCTCCTAAACAAGGCTGTAGGATTTCCTCCCATTTTGTTTGATCTTCACTAATTTGTTTTTGAATCATCTCATTCATGCAACGGTGGAAGCGTTCAGTTTTCCCGTTTGACTGAGGGTGATAACTTGAAGTGCGGATTCGTGAAATTCCCAATTCCTTGTGAACAACGTTCAATAATGCATTGCAATATTCGGTACCTTGATCACTAATAACTAGTCTTGGGCAGCCATGACGGGGAATGAATTCATTCAGAAGAAGCTGAGCGATCGTGTTAGCAGATTTGTCTGGAATGGCATATGCTTCTGGCCATCCACTAAAATGATCAACGATAGTACACACATACTTGTTTCCTGCATCGGAAACGGGGAATGGACCACATGTATCAATGCCAACAATTTCCATTGGTGCTGAAGGCATTGGCATATCTTGCATTGGTCTTCTCTCTTTGGCTAACTTTTTGCGCTGACATGTCTCACACGACTGAACATACTGCATCACATCTTTTAGAAGGGTTGACCAATAATATGACTTGGAAATCTTGTCTGTTGTCTTTTCAATTCCTAAATGACCTCCTAAATAACCGTCATGTGCTCCTTCTAATACTATCTTTCTATACATTGGTGGAACGACAAGTTGCATGCGGGTATGGGGTCTGGTTTTGGTACCTCGTTCTAAATGATGCAAAAGACCATTTTCTGAACAATATGTTGACGCTATTTGTGGATCGGGTGTATCCTTCTGCAATTCAGTAATGATGACTTGAGTGTCATCATCTTCCCGTTGTGCCTGTTTTAGAGTTTGTTCATCAAAATCGTGATAGTCTAGTGGTTTGTTTTCTTTTTCTACTGGTTCTTCGTCAGACATGGTGACAGCGTTGTCAACAACATTGATTTGAGTTTTCTGTACTACATTGACATCTGTCATTTCACCTTGCCAGTCTAAATGCTCGTTATCATGTAAATTTCCAGCAAATGGAGTATTGTGAAGTCTAGATAGCATATCTGCGGCAACATTTTTGGGGCCTGATATGTACTCTATTTTGCAAGCATATTCTCCCAAAATGATGGCCCATCTCTGTATACGCGGATTTTTCATCTCACTTGTGAACAAATGCTTCAGCGGTTTGTGGTCTGTATAAACAGTGACGTCAGTGCCGATCAGAATCGGCCTCAGCTTCCCGAGACTATAAACAATCGCGAACGCCTCGCGCTCGATAGTAGGCCACTTCTGTTTTTGTTCCGAGAATTGATGAGAGACATACTGAATGACTCGGTCATGACCTTCGTGCTCTTGCATCAATACTGCACCCATCGCGTATTGAGAGGCATCTGTATATAGTTTGAACGGTTTGGAAATATCTGGAAATGCCAAAATGGGCGCCTGCAGCAGTGACTGCTTGAGGTACTCGAATGCGGTTTGTGCCTCATCAGTCCATTTAAAACGGGCATTTTTTCGGGTGAGGGCTGTGAGGGACTTTGCAATTTTGCTGAAATTTGGAACGTACTTCCTGTAGTAAGAAGTCATGCCGAGAAAACTGCGAACTTCGCGGATATTTTCTGGCGGCTTGAGATTTTCTATCACGGAGACTTTTTCAGTGTCAACCGAGATTCCTTTGTCAGAGATAATGTGCCCAAGGTAATTAAGCTCTTTTCTGATAAATTCACACTTCGAAATTTTGAGTTTCAGGTTTGCTTTGCGTAAGCGATCTAGCACTTCTCCGAGGTGCCTGATATGGTCGTCAAAAGTCTCACTGAACACGATAATGTCATCTACAAATGCTAGGGCAAAATGTCGGATATCGCCCAAAACGGCATTTATGCAATTTTGGAAAACCGCTGGGGCTCCCGCCAGACCAAAAGCCATACTGTTGTATTCCCAAACCCCTGCGTCTGTTCCAAAAGCGGTCTTTTCTTTGTCTTCTTCTCTGATGGGGATTTGCCAAAATCCTTGTTTTAGATCCAAACTGGTTCGAAACTTTGATTTGCCTAGCGAGTAAAATATGTCCTCTGCTGATGGAATGCTGGCAGCAGGACGGATTGTGATAGCGTTTAATTTTCGAAAGTCTACACAAAGTCTCATAGAGCCATCTTTCTTTGGGACCAAAAGTATCGGGGACATCCAGGGGGAATTGCTGCGCCTAATCACTTTAGCCTTGAGCATGTCCTGCATCTGCTCCTCTAAAATGTGACGGTATGCTAAAGGGGGGCGTCTTGGGGCCTGATATGACGGGGGATGGTCTTGCGTATTGATTCTCATTTCTGTGATATTTGTTGTGGTAAGCTCCTCGTCTTTCTGCACAAAAATATCCAAGTTGTTCTCTAAAAGTTTGATCAATGCTTCGCGATGATCGTCAGACACATGATCTAATTTGAAAGTTGACAGCACGTCTGAAAGACTGATTTCTTGTTTTGTCCCGTCTGTCGTAACAGATGAAATGTTTGGTTTTTGTTCCTCCTCTCTATATTTGGTTGCTGTGCCCAAAACTTGGCCTTTCTTGAGCCGGATATATCTACCAGTTTCGTTAACAATGGCCCAAGGGATATGCCTGTTTTTGGACAGTTTGACCAGCGCATTTGGCAGCAAAACGCCTGGTTCGTCGTCAAAACATGGGGATGAGGGGAGCTGTGAGACAACAAAATTTTCTCCTGCCGGCTTCTTCTTGGAAATGAAGCATTTGATTTGAACGTCCGAACGTGGGAAGACGTCTACGTCCTCCGCAAGTCTCACAAGGTTGATTTCTGTCTTTTCCTGACCTGACTTTGCTTTTAATGGGTACACTGAGTTGCCAATGATCAGGGTTTGAGAGTCAAAGTCCAATATAGCCTTGCGGGTTTTGAGAAAGTCAACCCCCAAAATCATGTCATGCTTGAAATCTTTCACTACAACAAAATCGTGATACATTCTGATTTTTCCAAGGGTAATGCGGATTCTGACTACTTTGGATACTTCTAGGGAATGACCAGTGGCCGAACGGAGGGTAATGTTAGTCGAATTTGAAGTTGATTTTACCAATTGGGGGTCACATAGTTTGAGAAATTCTTCGCTAACTAGAGAGAGTTGTGCACCGGTGTCGAGGAGTGTTCTGAATTGATGTGTGCCAATGTGAATGTCAATGTAGGGGCAATTTTCACTTACCTGTAGGACGAAAACTGACTGCGCTTTCTCCTCTCCCGGGTGAGGCTCTACTAGTTTTCCTGCTGCCGATGCAGGGTGTGAGGCGTCTGTGGCGCTGCCGTGCTCTCGGCAGCCGCTCGCTTACGACATGCCCGTTGTACGTGCCCAGGTATACCGCAGTAGTGACAGATGGGCCGGTGGTCCGAGGTCCAGCGATAATCCTGTGGATTAACTCTGTCAGCGCCCATTGGAGGTCTGTTTGGGACGGGGTGACGCGGCGGGTTGTAGCCCTGACGGCTCTGCTGCCGAAAATGCGGTGGGGGTGTGCGACCTTGCTGGTGCTGCTGATACGGCTGGCGCTGGTACTGTTGATACGGCTGGCGCTGGTACTGCTGTGGAGGAGGGCGGTTATGCTGGTACTGTTGGTTGGCCTGCGGTTGGACCTGAAATGGCGGAGGTTGCGGTTGTGGAAGCGGCTGAGGTTGATGCTGTGTGGTGAGAACCTGACAAATATTTGCCAGCGTTTCGGTCACAGTGTCTAGTCGTTTTTCAACAGAGTCCATTTTGTCTATTGCATTGCAGTCCATGGGTTCGGGGGCGGAGGTATTGTCGTGGTACAAGGCTAAATGGTCCTTCATCTGCTGTTCGTGCATGGCATGGTTGTAGGCGTCAGTCAGGGAGGCAGGCATTTTTCTGGCAATGCTCTCCTGAAGGCGGCGGTTTCTAAGTCCATTGATAAAAGCGTTGGTCACCGTCTCAGTCACCTCTTTCTCCCTCAGTCGTTCCTGGTCGTATGCTTGGTAGGACAGGAGTCGGATTCGCTCAGCAAAATCGGAGACGGATTCATTTACATGCTGAAGGGCGTTTCGGAGCTTTTGTTTTGAGTAGGCAGCAGGATTGAGGTGGCCGTAGCGGGTGGTCACGGCGGCTTTGAGTTGAGGCCAGTTTGTCAGGTTTGGTCGGGTGTCTCGAAAGAAGTTAAGGGCTGATCCCTTAAGGAGTTGAGAGGCGGCCCACAGGGTTTGGGATTCGTCGTTTGAAACAGATGCGTAAATGTCGTCCATGTCCAGCAACCATTTGGCAAAGGCATCGGCATTTGATCCATCAAAAGTGGTTTTCTTGGCCATGAGTGTTTGTGATACAGTGAATCGGTTTCCAAGACTACGAACTGACTGAGCGATATCTATGAGCACATTTGGATCCATGGCGCTAGCGTTTGCGTTAAATTGACTTTTAAAATTGGCTATATCTGACTTTGATAAAATAGGTGTGAGGCACTTACCTGCTTCGGGCTGGCCTGTTCGGTGAGGAGACGTTTCAGTCACCAGTCGTCCTCGTTCGTCTGGGCTGCGGCTCTTGCGGGCTTCGTTGGCGTCGGCGTCGGCTTGGGAGTGGGAGCTGGGCTCCAGCTTGGTACGTTTTCAGATGGGCAGGGGACGTCACTGGGCCGGTCACAGAAGCAGAGAGGTGGTGGCTCTGACCTTGCAGCTACTGGCTGCACTGGCGATGCTGGTGACGATGGCGGCGGCCGCGTGTAGGTGCCGTCAGGTGCGTATTTTGGCACTGACCTGGGAGGCCACACCCCGTTGCAACGAAGAGGTAGTTCCTCTTCGGTCAGGGTCTTGCCGTCGGCTGAAGGACGGCGCTTGTTGATTGAGATTGAAGTGTTGGGCTCCGTGAATATCTGGCTGTTGGCGAACTTGGTGGCGAGTGGCTTATTGCAGGCTTTGTAGACTTCCAGTGGCGTAGGCAGCGGAGCTGGACGGCCAACTTGGTTGGGTGGCGAGCCAATCGGGCAGCGGACAGCGGCCTGCCGGGCGGAGAGGTATGTGTGCTCCCTCTGCGCTCCCAGGATGGCACCTGGCGTTGGCCCGAACTTGCAGCAGCGGGCTAAGCAGAGAAAACAGCTGCACCGATGAAATTCGTCTGTAGAGGTCGTCACGAGGTCACAGCCACAGCTGTGGCAATAGCCGCAGTCCGAACAACGGCTCGGGTCTGGATCGTAATGACAGCTACAGCTGTGATTGATGTGGAGACGGAGGCGGCGGGTGAAATAAGCTCGATGGTAGGGGCAGACAGTATAGCGGATGATCTCAGGTGACTCTAGTAGGTGTAGTACTGGGATGAACTTGTCCCAGCACTCGCACTGCCCGTTCTTGCCTTGATGACCCAGGCGGGGCCGAGCAGTGGTGCTGATGTCTTGGTCTGGTAGAGTCGGGAGTTGAAACTGGATGATGGTCTTCTTGGTACTCTCCTGGCGGGCTTCTTCAGTCATCTGAGGCGATTGATGACCTGGGATGACCTTGAAGCATCCGGGTCACGGCACCAATGTAACGACCCGATCTGTGGTGACGTGATGATGTGTGTGACGTCTGCTCTTCCCTCCGGTCTGGTTGTAAAGACAGAGTGCTTCGGCGGCAGAGATGATATTTGCAGTCAGTCACCAAACACAACACACAGACGGCGTTACTTTACCCGGTTACTGAGTGCCAACAGAGAGTAGAGCAAGAGTCAACAGAGCAGCAAGATGTTATCGGCTCGAGGGTCGCTTCCCGACTGCGCGCACCTCTCGATTGACCCCGAGGCAGCCGCTTTTATACACGGTCCAAAGGGCAACGCATAACCAGTATACACTGGTATGAGCCGACCTCTGGCACGTGATACGCGCTCTGCCTCGCCTGGTCACGCGCTGGTCACGTGTTCACCGTGTGGGATACGCCCGACCGGGTACGCCCACCCGGAACCGTTGCGCGGCACTGCAACACTCCCTGGCTTATATCGCATCCCTACCCCAGACAGACACTTGACATTTGGTCACCCTGTCCCAACACCAAAAGCGAGGGCTCGATGACAGGTCATGCGTCACTAGCCGGGCCGGCGCACGGCCACTTGTTGAAATAACACATCTGCGTGGCGGCAGAGTGCAGCGACAAAATCATTAAAGTGATATCTGGTCTGTGAATTAGAATGATACTATAGGCGCACGAGTAGGGTGGTTTCTAAAGCGGTTGGAATCAGAGCCAGTGAATTAGGTGTTTTCAAAAAGATGCTATAAGTCGGAGCTAGAACAATGAACACATATATGAGACTGTACCGGGTGCTAACAATACCGGCTGCTACAACGGAGAGAGGTGGCGTTGAGGATGTCGGGAACGGGCTGGAGAAGGACGGGGAGAGGTGGGGTTGATGATGTCAGGAATGGGCTGGAGAAGCACGGGGAGAGGTGGGGTGACGATGTCGAGGACGGGGAGAGGTGGGATGACGTTTTCGGCATGGGCTGGAGAAGGACGAGGAGAGGTGGGGTTGTGGATGTCGGAAATGGGCTGGAAAAGGACGGAAGAGGTTGGGTTCAGGATGGCGGGAACGGTCTGGGGAAGGACGGGAAGAGGTGGGGATGACAATGTCGGGAACGGGCTGGAGATGAACGGAGAGAAGTGGGGTTGATTGACGATGTCGGGAACGGGCTGGAGAATGGGGGAGAGGTGCCAGCTCTCCCCGTCCTTCTCCAGCCCGTTCCCGACATCCTCAACCCCACCTCTTCCCTTCCTTCTCCAGCCCGTTCCCTACATCCTCATCCCACTTCTCCGCGTCCTTCTCCAGCCCGTTTTCGACATCGTCATCCCGCCTCTCTCCGTCCTTCTCCAACCCATTCCCGTCATCGTCAATCCCACCTATCCCGTCCTTCTCCAGCCCGTTCCCGACATCCTCAACCCCACCTCTCCCCGGCATTTTCCTGCCCGTTCCCGACATCCTGATGCCACTTCTCCCAGTCCTTCTCCAGCCTGCCCTCGGCATCGTCATCCCACCTCTCCCCGTCCTTCTCCAGCCCGTTCACGACATCCTGAACCCCACTTCTCCCGTCCTTCTCCAGCCCATTCCCAGCATCCTCAACCCCACCTCTCCTCGTCCTTCTCCAGCCTGTTCCGGACAAACTCAACCCCACCTCTCCCCGTCCTCCTCCAGCCCGTTCCCGACATTCTGAACGCCACCTCTCCCGTCCTTCTCCAGCCCGTGCACGACATCCTCAACCCCACCTCTTCCCATCCTTCTCCAGCCCGTTCCCGACATAGTCACGCCACCTCTCCCCGTCCTTCTCCAGCCCGTTCGCGACATCGTCACCCCATCTCTCCCCGTCCTACTCCAGCCCGTTCCCGACATCCCCATCCCACCTCTCCCCGTCCTTCTCCAGCTCGATCGACATCCTGAACCCAAACTCACCCTGTCCTTCTCCAGCCCGTTCCCGACATCCTGAGCCCCACCTCTCCCGGCTTTCTCCAGCCCATTCCCGTCATCGTCAACCCCACCTCTCCCGCCCTTCTCCAGCCCGTTCCAGACATCGTCATCCCGCCTCTCCCCGTCCTTCTCCAGCTCATTCCCGACATCCTCAACCCCACCTCTTCCCGTCCTTCTCCAGCCTGTTCCGGACTAAACGAACCACACCTCTCCCCGTCCTTCTCTAGCCCGTTCCCGACATCCTCATCCCACCTCTCCCCGTCCTTCTCCAGCTCGTTCCCGACATCCTGATTCCCACCTCTCCCCGTGTTTCCCCAGCCCGTTCCCGACATCTCATCCCACCTCTCCCCGCCCTCGCCATCGTCACCCCACGATGAGACGTGTTGTGACGATGTCGATGACGGGGAGAGGTGGGATGACGATGTCGTGAACGGGCTGGAGAAGCACAGGGAGAGGTGGGATGACGATGTCGGGATTGGGCTAGAGAATGGCGGGGAGAGGTGGGATGACAATGTCGTGAACGGGCTGGAGAAGCACGGGGAGAGGTGGGATGACGATGTCGGGAATGGGCTAGAGAATGGCGGGGAGAGGTGGGATGACAATGTCGGAACGGGCTGGAGAAGGACGGGGTGAGGTGAAGGACGGGGTGAGGTGGGGATGACGATGTCGGGAACTGGCTGGAGAAGGACGGGGAGAAGTGGTGTTTATTGACAATGTCAGGAACTGGCTGAAGAACGGGGGGAGAGGTGCCAGCTCTCCCCGTCCTTCTCCAGCCTGTTCCGGACTAACTCAACCCCACCTCTCCCCGTCCTTCTCCAGCCCGTTCCCGACATCCTGACCGCCACCTCTCCCGTCCTTCTCCAGCCCATTCCAGACATCCTCAACCCCACCTCTCACCGTCCTTCTCCAGCCCTTTCCCGACATCGTCATCCCATCTCTCCCCGTCCTTCTCCAGCCCGTTCCCGACATCCTCAACCCCAACTCTCCCCGTTCTTCTCCAGCCCGTTCCTGTCATCCTCATCCCACCCACCTCTCCCCGTCCTTCTGCAGCCTGTTCTCGATTTCGCCATCCCACCTGTCCCCGTCCTTCTCCAACCCGTACCCGAAATCCTCATCCCACCTCTCCCCGTCCTTCTCCAGCTCGTTCCCGACACCCTGAACCCCACCTCACCCCGTCCTTCTCCAGCTTGTTCCCGGCTTCCTGGACCCCACTTCTCCCTACCTACTCCAGCCCATTCCCGACATCCTCAACCCCACCTCTCCTCGTCCTTCTCCATCCCGTTCCCGACATCGTCCTCCCATCTCTCCCTGTCCTTCTCCATCTCGTTCCCGACATCCTCAACCCTACCTTTCCCCGTCCTTTTCTAGCCCGTTCCTGATATTCTCATCCCAGCTCTCCCCGTCCTTCTGCAGCCCGTTCCCGACATCCTGAACCCCACCTCTCCCCGTCCTTCTCCAGACCGTTCCCGACATCTCATCCCACCTCTCCTCGTCCTCGCCATCGTCACCCCACGGAGAGAGGTGCCAACTCTCCCCGTCCTTCTCCAGCCCGTTTCCGACATCCTCAACTCCACCTCTCCACGTCCTTCTCCAGCCCGTTTCTGACATCCTCATCCCACCTCTTCCCGGGAACGGGCTGGAGAAGGACGGGGAGAGGTGGGGTTCAGGATGTCGGAAACGAGCTGGAGAAGGACGGGGAGAGGTGGGATGAGGATGTCGGGAACGGGCTGGAGAAGGACGGGGAAGGTGGGATGACGATGTCGGGAACGGGCTGGAGAAGGACGGGGAGAGCTGGCACCTCTCCCCCCGTTCTCCAGCCCGTTCCCGACATCGTCAATCAACCCCACTTCTCCCCGTCCTTCTCCAGCCCGTTCCCGACATCGTCATCCCCACCTCTCCCCGTCCTTCTCCAGACCGTTCCCAACATCCTGAACCCCACCTCTCCCGTCCTTTTCCAGCCAATTTCCGACATCCATAACCCCACCCCTCCTCGTCCTTCTCCAGCCCGTGCCGAAAACGTCATCCCACCTCTTCCCGTCCTCGACATCGTCATTCCACCTCTCCCCGTGCTTCTCCAGCCCATTCCCGACATCCTCAACCCCACCTCTCCCCGTCCTTCTCCAGACCTTTCCTGACATCCTCAACCCCACCTTTCCCCGTCCTTCTCCAGACCTTTCCCGACATCCTCAACCCCACCTCTACCCGTCGTTCTCCAACTCGTTCCCGACATCCTCAAACCCACCTCTCCCCGTCCATCTCCAGCCTGTTCCCGACATCGTCAACCCCTCCTCTCCCCGTCATTGTCAAGCCCGTTCCCGACATCGTCATCCAACCTCTCCCCGTCCTTCTCCAGCCCGTTCTCGACATCGTCCTCCCATCTCTCCCCGTCCTTCTCCAGCCCATTCCCGACATCGTCATCCCACCTTTCACCGTCCTTCTTCAACCCGTTTCCGACTTTCGTCATCCCACCTCTCTCAGTCCTTCTCCAGCCCGTTCCCGACATCCTCATTCCCACCTCTCCCCGTCCTTCGTCAGCCCGTTCCCGACATCCGTCATCCACCTCTCCCCGTCCTTCTCCAGTTTATTCTAGACATCCTCAACCCCACCTCTCGCCGTCCTTCTTCCGCCCGTTCCCACATTGTCATCCCACCTCTCCCCGCCATTCTCTAGCCCATTCCCGACATCGTCATCCCACCTCTCCCCGTGCTTCTCCAACCCGTTTGCGACATCGTCATCCCACCTCTCCCCGTCGTCGACATCGTCACAATACGCCTCACCGTGGGGTGACGATGGCGTGGACGGGGAGAGCTGGGATGAGATGTCGGGAACGGGCTGGAGATGCACGGGGAGAGTTGGGAATTAGGATGTCGGGAACGAGCTGGAGAAGGACGGAAAGAGGTGGGATGAGGATGTCGGGAACGGCCTGGAGAAGGACGGGGAGAGGTGGGGTTCAGGATGTCGGGCAAGGGTTGCAGAAGGACGGGGAGAGGTGGGATGATGATATCAGGAACGGGCTGGAGAAGGACGGTGAGAGGTGGGGTTGAGGATGTCGGGAACGGGATGGAGAAGGACAGTGAGAGATGGGAGGACCATGTCGGGAACGGGATGGAGAAGGACGGGGAGAGGTGGGGTTCAGGATGTTGGGAATGGGCTGGAGAAGGTCGGGAGAAGTGGAGTCCAGGATGCCGGGAACGACCTGGAGAAGGACGGGGTGAGGTGGGGTTCAGGATGTTGTGAACGAGCTGGAGAAGGACGGGGAGAGGTGGGATGAGGATGTGGGGTACGGGTTGGAGGAAGACGGGGAGAGGTGGGAAGGCGAAATCGAGAACGGGCTGCGGAAGGACGGGGAGAGGTGGGTGGGATGAGGATATCAGGAACGGGATGGAGAAGGACGGGGAGAGGTGAGATCACGATGTCGAGAACGGGCTGGGGAAGGACGGGAGAGGTGGGGTTGACGATGTCGGGAATGAGCTGGAGAAGGACGGAAGAGGTGAGGTTAAGGATGTCGGGAACGGGCTGGAGAAGGACGGGGAGAGGTGGTGTTCAGGATGTTGGACACGAGCTGGAGAAGGACGTGGTGAGGTGGGGTTCAGGATTTCGGGAACGAGCAGGAGAAGGACGGGGAGAGGTGGGATGAGGATGTCGGGTACGGGTTGGGAAAGGACTGGGAGAGGTGGGATGTCGAAATCGGGAACGGGTTGCAGAAGGACGGGAAGAGGTGGGTAGGATGAGGATGTCATGAATGGGCTGGAGAAGGACGGGGAGAGTTGGGGTTGAGGATGTCGGGAACGGGCTGGAAAAGGACGGGGAGAGATGGGATGATGATGTCGGGAACGGCCTGGAGATGGACGGGGAGAGGTGGGGTTGAGGATGTCGGGAATGGGCTGGAGAAGGACGGGAGAGGTGGCGGTCAGGATCTCGGAAACCAGCTGGAGAAGGACAAGGAGAGGTGGGGTCGAGTTTGTCCGGAAAAGGCTGGGGAAGGACGGGCAGAGGTGGGGTTGAGTTTGTTCGGAACAGGCTGGAGAACGACTGAGAGAGGAGGGGATGAGGATGCCGGGAATGGGCTGGAGAAGGACGGGGAGAGGTGGAATGACGATGTCGGGAACGGGCTGGAGAAGGACGGGAGAGGTGGGGTTGACGATGTCGAGAATTACCTGGAGAAGGACGGGAGAGGTGGGGTTAAAGATGTCGGGAACGGGCTGGAGAAGGACGAAGAGAGATGGGGTTCAGGATGTCGGAAACGAACTGGAAAAGGGCGGGGAGAGGTGGGATGAGGATGTCGGGAACGGGCTGGAGAAGGACGGAGAGAGATGGGGTTCAGGATGTCGGAAACGAGCTGGAAAAGGGCGGGGAGAGGTGGGATGAGGATGTCGGGAACGGGCTGGAGAAGGACGGGGAGAGGTGGAAGAGGATGTCGGGAACGGGTTGGAGAAGGACGGGGAGAGCTGGCACCTCTCCCCCCGTTCTCCAGCCCGTCCCGACATCGTCAATCAACCCCACTTCTCCTCGTCCTTCTCCAGCACGTTCTCGACTTCGTCATCCCCACCTCTCCCCGTCCATCTCCAGACCATTCCCGATATCCTGAACCCCACCTCTCCCGTCCTACTCCAGCCCGTGCCGAAAACGTCATCCCACCTCTCCCCGTCCTCGATATCGTCACCCCACCTCTCCCCGTGCTTCTCCAGCCCATTCACGACATCCTCAACCCCACCTCTCCCCGTCCTTCTCCAGACCGTTCCCGACATCCTCATCCCCACCTCTCCCCGTCCTTCTCCAGCCCGTTCCCGACATCCTTCATCCCACCTCTCCCCGTCCTTGTCCAGTTTATCCCAGACATCCTTAACCCCACCGCTCGCCGTCCTTCTCCATCCCGTTCCCACATTGTCATCCCACCTCTCCCTGCCATTCTCTAGCCTATTCCCGACATCGTTATTCCACCTCTTCCCGTGTTTCTCTAGCCCGTTCCCGACATCGTCATCCCACCTCTCCCCGTCCTTGACATCGTCACAACACGTCTCACCGTGGGGTGACGATGGCGAAGACGGGGAGAGGTGGGATGAGATATCCGGAACGGGCTGGAGAAACACGGAGAGAGGTGGGAATCAGGATGTCGGGAACGAGCTGGAGAAGGACGGGGAGAGGTGGTATAAGGATGTCGGGAACGGCCTGGAGAAGGGC
The DNA here is from genome assembly GCA_036785665.1 of Chirona hameri. Taxonomy (NCBI): domain Eukaryota; kingdom Metazoa; phylum Arthropoda; class Thecostraca; order Balanomorpha; family Balanidae; genus Chirona; species Chirona hameri. The sequence goes on from JAXIVJ010001521.1 coordinate 134,688, forward strand.
GGGGAGAGGTGGGGTTCAGGATGTATTTTAATTACTTTAAGCCGCGCCGTGCCGGTGCTCGGCGCCACCTTCGCCGTTAACCCGCGATTTACTGGGGTATATTTCATAACGCGACTTACTGAGGGGGGGGGGGCTATTTTTTGCCCCCCCCCCCCCCTCTGATCTCCGGAACTACTGGACCGAATGTAAAAACTCAAACAGCATTCGATAGCCCTGGAAAATTTCAAAAATTTCAAATAAAAAATCCGAGATAGCAGTTTGATAGCCCGGTCTATTGTCAGTAATTTGATGTAACACAATTGAGTTTACCTTAAACTTTTTACCTTTGACAGCGTTTTCCGCAAACCATTATTTTGCAACAAAAACCGAAGAACATGACGTCACTCTGACGTCTACAAATCGGCCGATTTTCTTTTAGTTATAGGCCATCAAATAAAAAGCAATTTCGAAATAGCTCAAAAATGACCGCAGTGAAATGTTGGTATGTGAATGACATGAGGTCAAATACAACTTCAATCATACCTATTGTTTCATTA
>JAXIVJ010001522.1:0-70000 GCA_036785665.1 Chirona hameri
GTTAGGTACTGGAATAAATCTACGCAAGGAAAAATAGAAGGCTTTAATGATTTACGACTTTGAAGAACTTCTTAACGATAAACGCACTATAAGTGTGCTTTTTGCCGAACTCTCCCGACTGCAGCGATTGCAGTTTTCAAGAGCTGTCGATTGCTTTTCTCCGTTTGTTCTTAGCTATCATAGTACCGAGATATTTGGGGGTGTTCGTCCTAAAACTGGAAAATCTGACCTTTGATGACCTCTGATGCCCTCAATATTGACCTGAGCCAAATAATACATGAAGTAACTTCGAATGTACTTGTCAAGACCTTTCCAACGTTTTTTTTCCCGCATCTTTCTAGCCCTTTTATTTTTCGAGTTAGAGGGCGGGGGCTAATTTTGAATTTTGAAATTGTCTCAGAGGCCCACCGGGGTGCGGGTTAAGCACGCGGAAGGGCCTCTCTTAAGCACATAGGGGCCTCCGTTGTGTTCTGACGGGCCCTCCTTTAAGCTCAGAGGGGCCTCCTTTAACAGGCGCCCTGGAGGGCCTCTGATAATTACACGCCCTGGAGAGGGGGGGGCGGATTTCGCCCCCCCCCCCTATGATCTCGAAAACCACGCAACGTAGCGACAAGCGGAACACGACGTTAGATAGCTCTAGACAAGCTCTTTCGAACGTTTTTTTCAGGTCAATATTGAGGTCACCAGAGGTCATCAAGGGTCAGATTTTCAAGTTTTCAACTCACTATGTTTTCAAGACTTCGCTTCGAACACCCCCAAATAGCTAGGGAACTATGATAGTTAGCAGCAAACGGAAAAAATGCAATCGAAAGCCCTTGAAAAATGCAATCGACGTAGGTGTCCTCAGATTTGAGGTCAGGTCAATAGTTTAGGCTCCAGAGGTCATCAAATGTCAAAAAGTTTTTTTGTTTTGCAAAACTGTTTTTCACAAATAACTTTTTACCTAATACAGATAAAGCAATAGTGTTTACGCCATTATGTTTGTCTCGTCAAGGCGCTTCGAATCATATTCATGGTGATTGGGTTAGGTCAACTGATAAATTAATTTGACTTTAGGTCAAGGTCAAGTGGGGACCCAAGTTGGTTATGTTGCGTATTGGGAGACGTGTCTCGACGAGACAAACACATTGGTACCATTTTCTCTTCTGTATCTTTATTATGTTGATAGTTATTTACAAAACAGTGTTGGCGGTCACAAAATTGACCTGACCTTAGGTCACCGATATTATAAATCCGAGATAAACAAATTGTTGGTATCTACGACTTTATGAAGTCCTGCAAGATTGAAACTGATCGGCGTAAAACTGTGGCTGTGGTACTACTGCAAACGTTTTGGAGTTGAGGTCATCACGTTACCTGGTCTGGTGACCTGACCTGAGATGACACGAGGCCAAGAATTTTACACAATGTGGGCAGTTTATTTCTGAACAGGTGTGCAAAAAAGGCGGCGCTGCGCGCCGCCGTTTTTGCGCTATCCTCGAAAAACCGGAGGGGTAGGCGCATTTTGCCCCCCTCCAGAGCGCGTGTTAACACGTGCCCTGGGGGGGGGGGGCGAAATCCGCCCACCTCTAAGTTTTTTTTTCTCTCGAGAATAGCGGAAAACGGCGACACGCAGCGCCGCTGTTTTTTAAATACCTGTTCGGATTTCAACTACCCACATTACGTGCAATGCTTGACTTCAAGTCATCTCACATCAGGTCACCAGACCAGGACACGTGATACTGATGACCCCACCTCCAAACGTTTGCGGTCGTACCACAGCCACAGTTTTAGGCCAATGGGTTTCAAACTTGCAGGACTTCATAAGGTCATAGGTACCTACAATTGTTTTTAACTCGGATTTTTTTTTTATATCGGTGACCTAAGGTCGTGTCAATTTCGTGACCTCCCCCATTATAAGTCAATGGGGAAATATTAAAATGCTTCCAATTCTGAGGATACGCATGATATCAGTCAAATTCCATCTGGATCATGTTATCATAGGCCATTATTGATGATCCATATGCAATTTTCGTTCAGTGACTCTTACAGGGTCAGCCAAGGTCATCTGAGGTCACCAACACTTGTCTGTCAATAACGCTCGACATAATGAAGATAGAGAAGTGAAACCGGTACCAATGTGTTTGTCTCAACAAGACACGTCTCCAAATATGCAAATGATCAACTTGGGTCACCACTTGACCTTGACCTGAGGTCAAATGTATAAGTTGACCTTAACTGGCCAACATGAATATGATTATAAGCGCCTCAACGAGACGAACACGATGGTGTCAAAATAATTGCCTTATCCTGCATAAAGGTAAAAAGTTATTTGCGAAAAACGGTTTTGCTCTAAATAGCCTTTTTTACCTTTGATGACCTCTGGAGCCCTAACTATTGACCTGAGATACAATTTGAGGACATTTTCGAAATCCGCCCACCTCTAGGACCATTGCATTTTTAATTGTTTTTTTCTTCTCTCGTTTGTTCCTAGGTATCATAGTTCTTGAGTTATTTGGAGGTTTCTGGAGCAAAGTGCTAAATTGGAAAATTTTATCATTTGACCCCATATTACCTTGAAGATATTGACCTAGGGTCATTAAAACTTCGCAAACAGAGTTCCCTACAGAGCCTCCCTACCCTAAAAATTGCGTTATTGTAGCTCTTATGGGGGGCGGAATCCGACCCCCCCCCCCCTCCCTCCAGGGCGTGTAATTATCAGGGGCCCTCCAGGGCGCGTGTTAAGCACAGAATGGCCTCCTTTAAGCACAGAAGGCCCTCCTTTAAGCACAAGGGGTCTCCTTCAAGCGCAGGGCCTCCTTTAAGCACAGAGGGGCCTCCTTTAAGCACAGGGGCCTCCTTTAAGCACATAAGGGCCTCTTTCAAGCACAGAGGGGCCTCCTTCAAGCACAGGGTGTCGCCTTTAAGCACAGAGTGACCTCCTTTAAGCACAGAGGGGCCTCCTTTAAGAACAGGGGCATCCTTTAAGCACAAATGTGCCTCTTTTATGCGCAGATGGGCCTCCTTTAAGCACAGAGGGGCCTCCTTTAAGCACAGGGGCCTCCTTTAAGCGCAGATGGGCCTCCTTCAAGACAGAAGGGTCTCCTGTCCTCCCATAGGGGCCTCTTTTTCTAAGGGGCCTTCTTATCAAATAAACATTGGGGATGCAAAAGGAACATTGGGGATGCAAAATTAAACATTGGGGGTGCAAGTGCATCCTCAAAAGTATACAAAGTTTCACCCCTGAACAGCACTATTATCCAGTTAAGCCCTAGAGCTGTAAACTGGAGTGTCAAAACGCCACTTTAAAGGAAATAGTTCACCTTTAATTTTTTTACCCAACACGATTTTATTATATTTTTAATACAATTTATTTGTATATTGTCATAAATAGCCTTATATCGCGCCGATTCAGGACAGAAGGCCGTACATTGTTATTGTTTATCAAAACTATATGCATACTCTCTGAGTCAGAGTCCTGACGTCACGCGAATGTAAAAAATGGTTCAGCCAATCAGATTCGAAAGTAGTCGCGTAAAGATAGACTCGCATTCATGGAAATGTGCCAACCGGCGGCCGGCGATTCGCTTGCTAGCACCAGATGCAAGCTGATTGGCTGATGGTATAGCCTCTGCCCGGGCTAGAACCAGTACAACATTCTTTCGCCTGCACCGCATTCCTTCGCCAAAAACTCAAATATATTCGGCTGGAGAGTCTTTTCAGTCAAGAAAACTTGCAGATAGGGGTTTCCCAACACGGGCTAAAAAACTGTTATTTCAGTTTAAAACTAATTTTGAAGGTGAACTATTTCCTTTAATAAGAACTAAAGAAAGCGTTTGCAAAAAGATAGTTTTGAAATGTATTTTTAACTTCCGTTCAAAACGATAGCATGAGACATCGTATAAAGTGCATTGCAAGGTAAAAACATTAAAAGTTATGAAGCTTTTGGGCACCCATGCTAATATACCATCACTATTTAGCGTTAACTGGTATCATTTGCTTGCGACGTCATCACACTGATCACACCAAGATAACTATAACCAAGGCGATATATACCTATAACTAACAGCTAGGTCGGAGGTTTGAATCAAGCCCAAAATATGGCAGTAATACTATGAGACATTTCTGGCGCTGGAGAGACGTTTGTTAAACTGCGTTGTATGGCTGTGTTTTGCCATACGCTCAGGGGGTCCGCTCCGCCTATTTAACATGGGGGAAAAGGGCGACAAATATTAGCAACGTCCGCAGCTTGGTCTTGTTCACGCATCTGCTAATGAGCCAGGTTTTGCTGCCAACAGCTTTTTGGCCAATCAGCGTCTGACATTCTCCACGCTCATTGGTCGACGGCTGATGACGAGGATGAGGGTCAGAATAGCCGAACATCATTTGCTTACGTAACGTTAATTGCATGGCGCCGTGCGGAGGGCATGGGTGTCCAGGAGCTTTTCGAGGATTTTTCCTAGTTTGAGAAAACGTTGAGAGTTATACAAATGTATATGTGAAAGGTCATTTAAAGGGACATTCCCACCTTAACACTAGTTTTTAGTTGAGATAGCTAAGTTAGTGGCCATAGAGCGAAACTTAGGGGGGTAACATTGAAAACAAACACAGTTATCTGGTCTAAGAGAAATTCAATTGCGATTTTAAAATATGGGCCTTAGTAAGGCCCACCCTTATATGGAGTTTTGTACCGATGACGTCACCTCTCGTTATGGCCGGGTGTACTTGTTTAGAAAGAAACTTTGATTTTCTATGATCGCGAATCGCGATGTTTGATTGTTGATTGATGTGTTACGCCGTGCCATCAACATTTGACCAGTTTTAATCTTTTTAAGTCAATAATTTCCATTTAAGAGCAATCAGGTATGCATCGAATGCCCTATGTTGTGTGTGGCGAATCAAATATTTCTACTACGGTGTACAGGTGAGCATGGGTGGAGCTTCCCAGAAAACGTTGGTGGGGCAAAATGCCATATTGGCCGGATGTTTTACATTATTGAGGTGAAAAATTGCCATATTAATGCCAGGAAACCTTCAAATCTGACAAAAGTTGGTGGGGCATAACACAAAGTTGGTGGTGCAGTGGCCACACCATGCGAATAGGAAACTCCATCTGTGCAGGTGAGTCGTCATGCTATTTCATTTACCAACAGCCAACGGCCCAACAGATGCCTATTTTCCTATCAACATATTCACTAATTATGCTGTGATTATCGTTTCAAATATCACAAGAGCATAAGTCACTCACACGGGTGTGTCACTCGAAACTTCGAAATTCTTTCAGCAAGAGGAGTACCTCAGTCTTACCTTCAGCTCCTCCTGATGTGGTACCGAGCACAACAAATGACTGTCAAATGGTCAAACTCTGTGTCCGTCCCATTTTCTGTCCAGAATGGTGTGCACCAGGGTAGCAACTTGTCGCCAATGTTGTTTAGTGTATATATTGATGAACTGTTGCATGTGATACAAAAATCAAAGACTGGATGTCATATAGGGCAAACTGCTGTAAATATCATAGCCTATGCAGACAACCTTGTATTATTGTCTCCCACGAGAGTTGGCCTTCAGCAGCTTGTACATTTATGTGAATCTTTTGCTCTTAAGCGAGATATTGTTTTCAATGTGAAGAAAACTGTTTGCATGTATTTTCATCCGCAACGTCCTTACTCTCCCACCCATCTCATTAACTTGAGTGTACCCTGCATTCTGTTGAATGGCCACCAACTCGCCTGGGTCAAGGAATTTAAATATCTGGGCCATGTAGTGTGCTGTGACATGAGGGATGTTGCTGACATGAGACGAGTGAAGCGTTCCATGTATTATAGTGTAAATATGCTGTGTGCGAAATTAGGATATGCTGATAGACCAGTACTCCTGCAACTTTTTAGAGCTCACTGTATGCATATGTATGGCTGCAAGCTCTGGAATGCTGCAGGAGAGAAACGAGCTTTTAGACAATTATGTGTGGCATATCATTCTTGTGTAAAGAAACTGCTTCAGTTACCTTGTTTGGTAAGAAATCATGAATTATGCCATGATGTAAATATGCTGCCCTGTCGCATGCTGGTTGCAAGCAGGCAGCTATGCTTTTGGAAAAGGCTCCATTGTAGCGAGAATCGCATTGTCACGTGTGCACTCAATGCCAATGGGGGTAATGGACTCCTTGCTGCCAACCATTATCAGCTAAGACAGGATTATGCTATCATGCATCTAGACCTAGCATCAACAGGAAAAGCTGCCGTACGGAATATGTTTAGTGCTTTGCTCAACCGCATAGTTGCTGAAAGGCAGATGTAAGCAGTGACTGTATGATGACTGAATGATTGTTATGTTATGTACCACTCTATGTGTGTGCGAAATAAATGTGATTATTATGATTATTATTATAAGCCAGACAAAAGGTAATTTGTTTAGCATTAGGATAAATCATTTGGGTAATCAGACGCCTATGACGGATACCTTTGCACAATATTGAGTGGGAAAATGTGCCACATGCCATTATTTTAAGATTGAAAAGAAGGGTTTGACACATTAAAAAAATAAAAGGAGGAAATTGTACTTTTAAGACATAAGACATAAAGACATAAAAGAAAAGTGCAACAAAGAGCCTCTTGGGCCCATCCGAGGTTGCACCCCCCCCCCCCCCCCCTCCACCAGTCTCGCCCCTTCAAATCACCTTACTCTACCTGCATAAAAGAAGGCTAATCCCACGAGTATTTATGAACTAATCCCTTCTCTGTAAAGTATTTATCTAATCTAATTTTGAAGGAAGCAAGTGTCACTGCATCAGCGACATCCCCTGGTAGCATATTCCAATGTCCTACAACCCTTCTACTGAAAAATGACTGTCGTAGCCTAGTCCTACTTTGTTTCATAATGAGTTTATGCTGATGACCTCTACCTCGATTTTCCCTATTGAACTCAAACATACCCTTTAAATATCCAGAATGCTGACTATTTACAAATTTGAAGACTTCAATTAGATCTCCTCTTAGCCTTCTATATCTAAGTGAAAACATACCCAATTTCCTTAATCTATCTTCATAAGGTAAACTACCAAGACAATTAATCATTTTTGTTGCCCTTTTTTGAACTCTTTCTAACAACCAGCAATCTTTCTCATATGTTGGAGACCAGGCTTGTACACAATACTCCAAATGTGGTCTAACGTATGCACAATACAGTTTTGTTATTACCTTTTCACTCTTGTAGGAAACATTTCTGTTAATGGCCCCTAGCATTCTAAGTGCCTTTTTCCTAGCTTCTACAACCTGGTCTGACGCTGATAGTCTATTGTTTACCACGACACCTAAATCTCTTTCCTTTTCAATCTGCTCCATTTTCTGCCCACCCATTTCATACCTATGTTTACTGCTAACCCGTCCAGCGTGCATAATCTTACATTTACTCAAATTGAATTTCATCTGCCATGCTTCAGACCACTCAACTAGCTTGTCCAGATCTGATTGAAAAACATCCTGATCATGTTTTCCTCTAATAATCCTGACAACTTTTAGATCGTCTGCAAATTTCAAGACTTTGCTGTCTATACTGTTCTCAATTGCATTCACAAATATTATAAAAAGCAATGGGCCCAGGACTGAGCCCTGTGGAACCCCACTGAGAACCTCCTTCCATTGTGATTGGCACCCATTCAATATAACCCTTTGCTGGCGTCCTGAAAGCCACGTTTCTATCCAATCCAGAATCTTGCCCCTGATCCCATGAATTTTAAGTTGCAACCCCAGTCTTGTATGGGGGACTTTGTCAAATGCTTTACTGAAATCAAGAAAAGCTACATCTAGCTGTTTACCCTGATCAACGCTATCTGTTGCAACATCCAAAAACTCCAGAAGATTAGTTAAACAAGAACGGCCCTTCCTAAAGCCATGCTGTGTATCTTTGATGAGTTCACCTGTTACCCTGAGGAGGATTTCAAAACACATTTCACCAAATAAAAGTTGCTTATATTGTATATAAAATGATGAAACATGCAAATTTTCTGCATTTTTTTTCTTCACATTTGGCAGGGCTATGCCCACTGGTATTCCACTGCAACTGTATCCGCCAGTGGTGTTCTATCAATATGTTTGCTAGTGATGTTCATTGTGCAGTGAGCAAAATGATAAATTATGGAAATGTAAGGTTCTTTGACCAAAAATGATACAGGTAGGTAATCCTCAACTAAGGCAGGTACCTGTCAGTGTGCCGTGTAATTCACAGTATGGCAGCATATGGTAACATCATAAAAGCAGCTGCATTGTGCACCATGGGAAAATTTTCATATTTCTGCTGCCGTTAAACCTAACCAGGGTGTGTCAGGAAACAATTATAACATAATCAAACCTTACCTAACCTTTACAGCAATTACTGTTGCAGGGACCAACATTTGGACAATCCGCTCACTGCGCTGCAGTCCTACTGGGATCTGTTTCCCCCAGACCATCTTGTAGACAAAACCTAACCCTACAGCGATAATAAGTTGTCTGATGTATTAATGCAACCCAACCTAACCTAACCTATTTATAATAATAAAGGCTTCATCAGAAGACATGTAAATGCTGCCCTGGTGCACAATGCCTCTGTTTTTCTGATGTTACCATGTGATGCTGTGACGTCATACTGTACATAACATGGTGCACTGACAGAAAGTGTGTTACCCTGTGTCTTACCCCATGTGACATGCAGCTGCATCAGCTGACCCCATGTGACCTGTCACTGTGTCTGTGTCTGACCCCGTGTGACCTGCCACTGTCTGACCCTGTGTGACCTACCACTGTGTCTGAACCTGTGTGACCTGCCATTGCGTCTTACCCAGTGTGACCTGCCATTGTATCTGACCCTGTGTGACCTGCCACTGTGTCTGACCCTATGTGACCTGACACTGTGTCTGCCCCTGTGACTTGCCATTGCGTCTTACCCTGTGTAACCTGCCACTGTGTCTGACCCTGTGTGACCTGCCACTGTGTCTGACCCTGTGTGACCTGCCACTGTCTGACACTGTGTGACCTGCCACTGTCTGACCCTGTGTGACCTACCACTGTGTCTGACCCTGTGTGACCTGCCACTGCGTCTTACCCAGTGTGACCTGCTGCTGTGTCTGACCAGTGTGACCTGCCGCTGTGTCTGACCTGTGCGACCTGCTGCTGTGTCTGACCCATGTGATGTGCTGCTGTGTCTGACCTGTGTGACCTGCTGTGCCTGACCCGTGTGACCTGTTGCTGTGTCTGACCCTTGTGACCTGCTGCTGTGTCTGACCCCTGTGACCTGCTGCTGTGTCTGACCCTGGTTGTACGCTGGTTGTTGTACTGTATGTTGGTGTGGTCGTGCCATGACCCGAGCCTCCCCCCCCCCCCCCATGAGCTGACCGCCCATCTACCCACAGGCAGTGAAGAAGCGTCTGCCCCAGTCCGAGTCGGAGCCGAGCTCAGCGGCCAAGCGTCCCTCGGAGGAGGCAGGCAGAGCTGGCCAGCTGACCGAGCGCAACAAGGTGGCCGCCCGCTTCCGGCCGGCCTCTTTCCCTTCCCTTCACCTGCGTTTTTGCCTGAAGCGGATCGTTCTCATTTAAATAATCTGGATGGCTGTGTTGTACGGTACCTTCTTTATTTTGCTCGGTAAAGGCTGAATAGGGACACTGTCGTGTGGTTTTGGTAACCAAAGGATGCATTTTGTCGCATTATTCGTGAAGGAAGCACATTTCGGTTTGATAATAGTTGATCAGGTTGTTGCATCCTGGCTAGGCAAGAGTGTGTGATACTGCACAATGTCGTGTATGATACTGTTAACTGTTTCCTGCACTGCGATACGAAAATAAATGTAGAAAGCATTACACTGTCTGCGAAATAAAATCATCAAGAATAGAAATAGAAATATCAAACGGAAGATTTCGTGATCAGTGTCCTAAGTATGCTGTATGGGCTGTACTCTGTACACAAATTTTCAGCGAAATCGAGATACACGGCGGACCTTCGTATGTATGACCGTCCGTATATTGTAAGATACGAAAATCCAAGACCAAAAACATTGGATTCGTGATCAGCGCATCGGATATGGTTTGTGGACCAATTTTCAGCGAAATCGAGATACCCGGCGGACCTACGTATGCATAGGCGTAGGAACAGGGGGAGGGCAGCCGCCCCCCCCCCCCCCCCCCCCACACATTTTGGATTTTACCATTACGCCTATGGCGTTGCAGGGAAAGAATCGACTTCAGAATGCCTCTGGACCCCCCCCCCCCCCCCCCCTCCCAACTTGAACATAGTTCCTACGTCCCTGTTCGTATGTATGTATGACCGTACGTATTTCGTAAGGTACGAAACAATCCCAGATCAAAAACATTGGATTCGTGATCAGCGTATCGGATATGGTCAGTATATCAATTTTCAGCGAAATCGAGATGCCTCAAATATCAAACTACATTTCGAATAAATCTGCTCCTAGTTTGACGGTGGTGTACGAAGACGCATACGTTTCAATGGTTGGTTTGTTTTGTATTCAAAGCGCCAGAATTGTCTCGAAAAAATGTGCCATACTTTGGCAGCGTAAAGGATTTCTATATAGCTCTCTAGAGCTCAATATGACGTCATCATACCAAATTTAAACAACTTAATTTTTATCAAGTTAAGTGTCGTTTTCGAGAAAAAACATATCACCATTGTTTTCAGCAGCACTTACTTCCTATTTTCGGGTACAACCGGCGTATATTTGACAACTTTCAGAAAGGTGGCAATGTCCCTTTAATTCTGATGCGATGTATCGCGACGTATTGACTATTTAGAGACCGCACGGGGCGGGAGAGCTCCTGCCACGTACAGCGCCCTGGCGCGTGCGTTGCCAGGCAACTAGAGTTGCAGAATTCTGGTCCCAGCGTCCCAGCGCTGGGACCAGACCTGGTCACGGCCGTGACTGAAGCTGTGACTGGCAAGACCAGCGCCATAGGGTTAGCATTGCAGCGCCGTGACTAAAGCTGTGACTTGCCAGCTCATGCCGTGGCCGTGACTGGGCTGTGACTAAAGACCTCTGATTTACTGCACTGGTCTCCACAAGCAGAAACACATTGCGTCTCGCCGCGGCACCCACTAGCGGATCCAGGGGGAGGGGGAGGGTATGGCGGCCATGCCCCTCCCCCCGACAAACTTCTAGACAAACCTGAAATCGGCGCAAAATCGACACATTTCCTGATATAGAACAAAATCCAAGCAACTTTTACTAAGGAAAGTTTGTTTTAAATCAGCTATCAATGCATAAGCAAGCGAAATCCGATGAGTTTTCAGAATTGTGTGAGACTTTTTGGAATCTCCCCCCCCACCCAAAAAAAAAAACGTTCCCCTCCCCCACCACCACCGTTCTGGATCCGCCAATGGCGGCGCCTGGTGGGCCGGCGTCGGCTGGAGACGCGGTGAGCGGGCGGGATGGTGTGGTGTGGAGACGCGGGCGGGAAGTGTGATTTCGAATTGCTTGAATGCATTTGACAATCGACTTATCTAATCAGATTTTCATGAAACTCGTCAAAAAAGATGAGAATATCTATTTTGTGGGTATGCTTTGGCCTTTACCAAGAACTGTCGGACGTTATCATCGCAAATTGTTAACTGTTATATCAGCAACTTTGTTTTATTTATCAGGTAAGCCTAGTGCAATTTTTCCTTAGCCATAATATGGACCGCATGATTTAAATTCAGACTATTTGAGTGTTATCACTGTTTGAGTATTGTATGTGGTGGCTGTCCGGTCTGCCATCGTGAGCCAAAGGACGGTTAACTTTGCCGGCCCAAAATGTAAATAGTTTGAGTCCGATGATAATTTTTCAACGGCATAAGATACATCGTTCAATTTGTGACAGATTGTTATCTTAATTGTAACGTATGGTCGGCAAATGAAGAAATCAGGCGACATACACCGGAGGAACGTGCGCGTTGGCGTTTTACGTACGGCGGTCCGGCGGAATCGCCGGTCAGTGGAATTTGCCTGCCCATAACTTTAAAAAAAAATGGCTTGCATTGCGATTTTCCCAAAGTCATCGAATACATCGCTTAATTTGTGGTATATGGACATCTTAAGTGTAACAATCGGCCGGTAAACGAAGGAACCAAGCGGGAAAAAAGCGGGGGGAGCACGCGGCCGGCCGGAATCACCGGGCAGCAAACTGTTCCGGCCCATAACTTAAAAAGTTTGGGTCAGATTGCAATTTTCGCAAGGGCACCCAATACAACGCTTAATTTGTGGTAGATAGACATCTTAAGTTTAAAAATCAGCCGACAAACAAAGGAACCAAGCGACAAAAAAAGCGGGAGGGGTCTACGCGTTAACCATACGTAGGCGACCGGCCGGCCGGCCGCGAGACCCTCAATCGCGTCACAGCAGCTGCGGGGTCGTTGCAACTAAATTACGAGTTGTCGACACTTTTTCGGCCGGAGCGGTCTACCTGGTTTACATAGCCTTGCATACGCTCAGGGAGCGTCTTGCGGTGTGGGGACGAGGTTGCGCTGCTTGAGTTAATTCATGCTTACTTCTTGAAATTGTTAACGTTCATATTGACATATATACACAGTCAACTCCTCATAATAATGTATTAACCAAGACGCGTTTCGTATTGATACTTAGCTATCCAGTTGTTCCGCAATCCGGACATGTTGATACGATTGCACATTTTCTGAACCATGCTAATGTGATATTAGGTAACAAGTAAGACTGGGAAGAACAGGATACATTTTAAAACAAAACAACATGATCACAGGCTTGTCTGCAAGATACCATGCAAGAGATGTACAAAGCCATATGGTGAAGCTGGAAGTCGGAAGAAGTTTGAACACAAGGCTAATGGAGCACAGGAAATATTTGCAATATCAGACCCAAAACAATAGTGAAACATAGTCATGAATGTGGAACTATACTCAGTTGGGAAGGTGCAAGGAGTATTAAGGATAATATAGATGAGAAAACAAGAATTGTGCTTGAAACTGCAGTGCTTGAAGTCAGAATTTATGAATGAGGACTGGAAGAATAACTATATGAAATGGCTTCATTTTTTCTCTCAATACATAAATTAGATGTCTAACATGTGATTGCTTCGCCTGACGCCTCTTAGGAGACTAATAGGTGAAACAATATCATGTGATGTGAATGAACTTTGAATGTATATTTGCACTGTGAATCATTATTGTTTTGTATGTTCTATTTTTAATGACCACTGAAGAAGTATCAATATAAATTATGAAGCGTGTCTTGGTCAATAAATTAATATAATGAGTTGACTGTTTATTCTTGAAACACTGGTGGCTACATAGTCTATGAAGAAGAAAAAAAAACAGCATTAATACTTTTTCTGATATTGTACCTATTATTGTATCAAGTATGATACACAATATTAGCTTGAGCGCATCCTTGGGTGGATAGGATAACCATTCTATAATATATTTGAGGAGGATTTAAGTTATCCTTAGTTTTGTATTCCTGTATATAAGGAGATTATCAGTTAACATATTATCCTGGTTACAATGAATGTGTGCTATGACTACCATTTACTGCCAAGTGCCACTCCGGTGCTTACATTCTGACATCAACACCTATGATTCATGATTGATCTATGCACCTAGGATTCATCAATCATTTTGAGCATCTGTGATTTGAGCCGTTGTGATTTTGATATTTCTTACAAACATGTACTAGCTGCTACTCAAATGATTACTGATGTGATATTCGCCATTCTGATCTTTTCACTCCACGTTTATGTATGTTTGGTGCGTATTAGTGCTGGTAAACATCTATGTAGTATGAACATTTGTATGCTATGATATGCCAATGTCAGTATTTAGTTCATTATGTTGGTGGTGGGGGGGGGGGGGGGGGGTAGGAATGTGTGGGTGTTGTGAATGTGTTCCCACCTAGATGCATGTGTATGTGCTTGAATGAATAGAATGAATGTGTATGTGTTTGTGAATGTGTTCCCATCTACAATCTGCATGCATGTGTATGTGTTTGAATGAATATAATGCATGTGTATGTGTTTGTGAATGTGAATGTGTTCCCAAATAGTACCCTATTCCTCAGGAACACAACATAATGTGTTCATTATATTGATGTGGTGTGTGTGTGGGGGGGGGGGGGGGGAGGGGGTAAAGTGATCCCCTCTAACCAGACTGGTTATTTATTCGACACTGATTGAATCAATTGGAATTGTTCAATCAAAATTCCTTGAGAGAAAAAAAAAATCACCACCTGATCTTTTGATTCATGAATCGTGATTGGATCAAACCCTGCATCAAATCAAGGCTGATTGAATAAAAAGATTTAACGATTCTTAACGATTAAAGTACACTGGTAAGTTATGCAAATACACTGGTAAGGCAGTCCCAGTGGCTGCATTTATTTATACTGAAATAGTATTGCTGTAACAATGTTTTAATGATCATATATATATATATGTATGTTTCAATTTGTATTTATTTGACATACATTCACCACAAATATGGAAATGTTGAACGAAACGAATCGATAATTTTTTTTTATTCTTTCAATCGGAAAGAAACAATTCTAAAAAATAGTGAATCCAATGGTGATTGAATCATTCAGATTCCAAAATGAATCATGATTGAATAGTTCCAAAAAAGTTGAATCAATAACCAGTCTGCCTGCAACTAGAAAACTAAAGGGCTAGACAGACGCGAACAAAGCGTGTGAAGGTTCTTAACAAGGCCATTCGACGTTACTTCAGGTATGATTTGGCTCAGGTCAATAATGAGGTCACCAAAGGTCAAATTTTCCAAGTATAGGACTTTGCTACAGAAACCCCAAAAAATATCTTGAGAACTATGATAGCTAGGAACGAACGGAAAAGGCAACCGAAAGCTCATGAAAAATTAAATCGCCTGAGTGTTATCAAATTAACAAAAGCTCAGGTCAATAGTTTAGGCCCCAGAGGTCACCAAAGGTCATTTGGCATTGTTTTCCCCAAAATGCTTTAATAAATACCGTTGTATTGGTTAGACATATAACAATGATTTTAATACTATCGTATTTGTCTCGTCAAGGCGCTTCGAACCATAGTAATGGTGACCTAGTTAGGTCAACTTCAAAATTTGACCTCAGGTTAAGTTCATTTGGTGACCAAGGTAGGTCATGTAATATATGGGGCGACGCGACTCGACGGGAAAACACAGTGGTGTGTTTGCATGTCTCTATCTTTATTATATATAGAGTTATTGGTAAAAAGTGCTGGTGACCTGAGATGACCGCAGCTCACCTTGCAGAGGTCACAGAGCAACAATTGCACCCGGGTTATCAATAATGAGCTAAAATAGTGTGATTCTTAAATAATTGGCCTGATCTAATGCATTTTCTCTGAATAGGAAGCATTTGTATATTTTCCCCATTTACTAATCATGGGAGGTCACGAAATTGACCTGACCTTAGGTCACCGATACAAACAATTCGAGATATACGTATTGTAGGTACGTATGGCCTTATGCGATCCTGAAAGTTTCAAATCTCTCGGTCAAACACTGGCTTTGGCACGACCGCAAACATTTTTGGAGATAACATCACTTGACGTGACCTGAAATGACCTGCAGTTAAAACTTCCACAAATTGTTGGTAATTGATGGCCTAATAGCTGTGCCAAATTTGGTGGTGCTGTGCGCCGCCGTTTTCTCGCTATTCCCGAAAATAACTCAGAGGGGTGGTCAAAATGACCCCCACACCACCAGGGCGAGGGTTAACATCGATACCTTTGGCCAATATTTAGGCGCATTTCAGCTACTCTATAGGCCTAAAAGTGGGCATTCTCATAAACAGAAGCAAACGAACTTAACATCTGTGCGAAAAACGCATTTTATTTACCACCCAGTGACCGAAATTTTGAGGTCATAAGTTGGGTCAGTTTGCGTGTTAAGTCAATGGTGAAGGGAAAACTTCAAGCCCACGTGACGTCATGTCACGTGACGCTACCAAATCCTCTCCGTTGGGGCCGGATCACACCCTGGCTCACTAGCGGTCCCTGGCGGCCAACTGCTGCGAAAACTCCAGCTGATAGTATAGTACACCCCGAGTCTCTTTTTTGGGGGTAAAATCGCATTTAGGTATACATGTTTAGTTGTGTATCCCTTTCAATATATTTGTTGTAAGCTTACAAGGGTGTCTGACAACACATTGAATGCATGCCTATGACCGGCCCGACCATAGCATGGTTTTCAATGGCTATTTCTTCACAACTACTCGGTTGATGTGGCAAAAAAATTGCACACAAAAACGTCATGAGATATAAATTATGAAATTCTGCTGTCAGGTTTAGGAGCAGCATGCTCTGATGCCCAAACCCGCCTCCTTGGCCATGACCTGCAGGTTGGGGTGTTGTGTGCTTGTCAGCCCTTGCTGACACACCCAGTCACATTGGGAGGGCACAGTGTTAGAAAAATGTTTGTCAATTTTTCTGAACTTGGAAGTTTTGTTCTGTGAAAACTTTGAGTGTAAAGAATAAGTTTGTGTTTAGTCTGTGGGTGCAAATGGCTGACAAGCATACACTTTATGAGACTTGACTTTACTTGACTGTGCCACATAACTGAGACTTGACTCCAAACATATTCTGAAGGTACATTGACATAAGAACAAAGGAGCCAGAAGACTTTCAGTTATACACCACACAGAGGAAGAAAACAAGAATCAGAGAGGCATGTTCACGATATGAAGAACAATTGCCAGGAATGTGAAGAATGACCCCAAGGCATTGTCCAAGTATATGTGTTTACAACAGAGAACAAGACTAAAAGTGAGTGTGCTAGAAGATGGTGAGCTGTGAGGGTTAATTAACAAAAACAGATAAGGAAGCTGCTGACACCTTAAATAAATTAATCCAGTCAGTATTTATTGAGGGCCAAGGAGACCTGCCAGAGTTTCCAGAGCAAGTCCTGCCAGAAGATACACTGCACAGTTTTGATATCACCCCTAGTGAAGTTAGAAGTCAACTTATTCATCTGGATGAGACAAAAACTGCTGGACCAGATTGTATCCCTGCTATCTTGTTAAAGATATGTGCCAGTGAGTTAGCTTACCCCTTCTGCCTACTATACCTGAAATCACTTAAAGAGGGTAGACTACCAAAGGAATGGAAATTTGCTAAAATTGTGCCCATTTACAAGAAAGGAGGAAAAAAGAAACCAGCAAACTACAGGCCAGTTTGTTTAACTAGCCAACCTGGCAAAATACTGGAGCGGATAATCCTAAAACATTACAGAGCACCTGGAGGCTGGAACTACATGAGCTGATGTCTGTCCACCAGCATGGGTTCATGAGGAAGAGATCATGCTTGACAAACCTCTTAGAAACCATTGAGAAATGGACAAACATTGTTGATCGGATACCAATAGATATTGTGTACTGTGACTACCAGAAGGCTTTTGACACTGCCACACAGGCGTCTTCTTAGTAAGCTCAGTGCTTATGGGCTGAAGGGTCAAGTCTTGACATGGATGGACGACTTCTTGAGTGACAGATGGCAAGAAGTGACAGTAGGTAGCAGTGCATCAAGTCCTGTGAAAATGACCAGTGGTGTGCCTCAAGGGTTAGTTTTGGGCCCAGTACTCTTTGTACTGTATGTGAATGAGCTACCAAAACTGACCAAAAGCAACATTGTAGGATATGTATGGCTAGCCTTGGGAGACAATTATCTGTGAGATGTTGTGTAGGGCTTGCATGTGCTCGGCTAATGGTGCATGTGTGAATGTTTGTCTGTGTTGCCCGTTTGCATGTGCATGTTTGCTTGCTCAGACCCAGACGGCTCAGCAGCATGTGTTAATGCTTCGCTTCAGCTTCTCCTTGCAGGAATGAGTTCCCATGTGAATACACACATCAATGCAGCACACTGTGTGATCACTGTGAAGTACCGAACAGACATCAAGATGTTTGCTGATGATGCAAAAGTCTTCTGAGGCATCAAGAACATCTCAGACGTCCAAGTTCTGCAAGAAGACTTGGAACCCCTTAGCAAAGTGGTTGAAGAACTGGCTCCTGCAATTTAATACTTTAAAGTGCAAAGTCGGCCGTTCAAACCCCTGTCATAACTACAACATTAAGCAGCCAAACGGTTCAAGTGAGAAGCTAGATGACAGCAAGCTCGAGCACGACCTCGGTGTGCACATAGCTGATACGCTCAAGGCGACCGCACACTGCCAAATAGTTGCCAAGAAAGCATCAGTCACGCGAAAGCTAGGTCAACTCAGGATGGCTTTTCCTAACTTCAGGGTCTCCAGCTTCAGAGTACTGTATACTACCTATGTTCGTCCCCACATTGAGTACTGCATACAGGCGGTCGGCCCATACCTTAGGAAGGACATCGAGGTCCTTGAATCAGTCCAGCGTTGAGCAACAAAGCTTGTACGAGGAATCAAGCATTTGACATACGAAGAAAGGCTGAAGAGACTAAAGCTGATAAGCATTGAGGACCGACTAAGGAGAAGAGACCTAATCGAAACATACAAGTTGCTGACAAATAAAGTAGCAGTAGACCACACACAATTTTGCAAGCTCTGTGAGGATAATCGGACTAGGGGGCACAGCTTGAAGCTGGAAGTCAGAAGATGTAACCTAAAACCTCACAGCAAGTTCTTTGCAAATCGAGTGGTGACTGCATGGAACCAACTTCCAGCAGAGGTCAGCTCAGCCCATACTGTCAACAGCTTAAAAAATCGTCTCGACCGACATTGGGCTGCAGTACAAAAGGCGCTGACCGACAACCACTAGTCCTGACCACTTCCATGATGTGGCCCCTGAATAGACCCATTCTACCTAAAACCCACTATATAAATTTAAACCTAAACCTAAACAATAGCTGGAACGTGACAGTGATGCGACACAAATTATTTTAAAAAAATTGTAAGGCAGAACCAACAAATTCCCAACATCAGAAATTTCTGCAGTGATTTAGGGAAGGAAAATTGGTACTTTTCCAAAAATTAAAGCAATAACCTTTTTAAAGCCTCCCAAAAAATGTGTTTGTGTATTCAGGTTACCCCGCCACCGATACATACACCGATTACCCCGCCACCGAGACCCTGTTATCAGGCCATGGATAACCCTGGGACATTAACAACACGTTATGCAAAAGACAGCAGTACTTTAGACAGACTTGAGCCCAGTTTCCTCATATACGCATAAGCAACGATACAAGGTACCTTTTTAACATACAACCTGGGAGTCTCTGTCCCCAACTGACGCCAAGACCATATCTGTACTGGAAATACGACTGACGATTCATCAACTTTCCACATAATATATGCACATATTGGCATATATGAAAATAGGTTGTGTAGAAACGCGTATAAAAAGTACACCAAAATTACTGGTATACGAATTAACAAATTTGTTCCGCCACTGGCAAAAAATTGCTCCACAAACTTAGATCGTGGAACCACTCTTCTGACACTGGCAACGCAGCGAGCGAATGTGAGCAGAGCGTTCTAAATGTGGGTCCCTGCGACCGTAATTGCTGTAAAGGTTAGGTCAGAGGCCTGTTCACGAGGTCTGCGGCCGCCGCGGCTCCCGCGGCCAAAAGGGCGGGGCTTAATCGTCAGCCAATCGCGAAAGAGCAGATCCGGGAGGAGAGACTCTCCGTTCTGCGGCTCCTGCGGTTGCTCGGGAGCAGCCGCAAAAGAACTTTGACATAAATGGCGCGCGTCTGACAAAGGTTGCGCACTGTTTTGTTGATATCACAGCTCACTGGCGGTTGTTTGACCAAAAATGACAACTCGTAGTGACTCGTCGATATTCATGTAGTTGAGTGGTTTTGAAAAACATTGAGGGTTTTCATGAAATTGCCTATTCGTTGCGAACGCTACACGCGCCATTTATCGGACGCCATCAGCGGCCGCAAAAGTGTTCAAAGTTGTTCAAATTAAGCTCCGCCTCCTGGCCGCGGGAGCCGCGGCGGCCGCAGACCCCGTGAACAGGCCTCAGGTTTGATTATGTTACTATTGGTGATGTCATAGCTTTGGTATTACTGGTACATTTTTCAGTCTGTCACAATAATACCGTCAGCACTCAGCTGACTGTACTCTTCTTATATTAGGGACCTCAAGACACTAAACTGGGGAGGTGCATTACTGAATTTTCACCATGATTTGCTTCTCCAATCATACCATGAGTAATTTAACATCAAAGTTGAAATTGTCAGCTTGGGGAAAATCTGGACTGAGTATAGTTTACCCCATCTATCTACTTTTTGACAGTGGTGGATCTCAGTAGGTATCAGTGCATCTGTCTGCAACAGTCAGCATCCAACAAGCTGACTCTTACCTACAGAAGATCCGTTTTAGCATAGTGTACGACCCCCACTTCTGACTGCGCTGAACTAGCGTAAACTGGAAGGGCGCTTGATAGCCTCAACATGCTGAAGTGCCTCCCCCCCAAAAGAAAAATACCTGCCTCAGCCTTGTGCATGATCAAATTATGGTAATGAATCCCAAGGGCCGTTCCCTTGTGTTTGTCTCACACAACTATCTCTCTGAGTTATTTTGCCTCATTTTTACCACATCTAAGGGTAATGTCCGCCCCTGTAGCTCAGTTGGGAGAGCGCCAGGCTTCTGACCTCACCCGGTAGTGACAGCCCGGGTTCGAGTCGCTTCGGCGCTCGCTATTTGGTCCTGACTGGGATGGCCTGTGACCGGTGGCAGCGGTCACACTCAAGGTCAGGTGACGTCAGTAGGGCGGGACGGACAGTGTCCAGGTATGTCGGGAACGTAAAACTTTCGCTTCTAAATTCTGCCGGACGCCAGAAATTGCTTGATCGGGTGGTGGGGTCAGGGTCTGCGCAACAAGCTATGCTTAGCGCGGGGCCTGACCTCTGAAATCCATCCATTCAAAAACATTCAGACTAAACAAAAATGTTATGTGACATACATACTGGTAGTGATTGATTGGTTTGGGACTTGACAATATTGGTTTCCCAGTACCCTCCTTGGACTAAGTCACTAATTTGGATTCTCCTCTGCTCCAAGAGTGTAGGGGGCCAGGTCATACCTTAGGTTGGAACCTAGTAGGAAGTTAAGCCCTATTCACTGGCACAGGGAGATGTTGTTATACTCCTGTGCCATATTGGCCTATGTCCACTAGCATCCAAACCATTTGGCCCTGGAGGCATTGGTGTTGTGAATGTGATTCTTTTCACTTTTTCGTGTCATCCCAAAAGATAGGCATGCTTGGTTAGAATGTGCCAACATTACAGAGAATACAGCCCACGTTTCCTGAAAATTATGCACTTCTCCAGATACTTCTACTAAACAAAGATGCAGACCGAGGATGCAAAGTATTTGAAGAAACGCGTCAAAACCGGCAGTATCGACGTTCATCCGACCGAAAAAGCCCTCCTGGTCAACTATGAACTCGAGGCGACGATTCTCGGCGAGCTGGGCGACCCCATGCTCGGCGACAAAAAGGTCTGTAGCCACGTGTGTGTCACCGTAAGATAATATGTTTTCAAGTTTCTTATTATCTTCTTGTTTCATCGATACAATGATTTTGAATTTCATCACTTTTAGTCAGTCATCCCCTGCCCTGACCCCCCCCCCCCCCCCCCCTCCCCTGGCCGGCAGGAGTGTCAGAAGGTCATCCGTCTGACGTCACTGAGCGCCGAGACGAACGTGGCGCAGCTGGCGCGCGAGGTGATGGCACGCTGCCAGCTGATCCCGCCGTCCCGCCAGCCGGAGCTGGAGCAGGTCATCTTCTACCTGCAGCACCGCCGGCCGCTACGCAGAGGGGAGACGAGACAGCAGAGCGCCGTCCAGGGTCAGTGTGTGTGTGCGTGTGGGGGAGGGGATGGGTCAGTGGTGCAGTGTCAGGGCTCATTGGTGAGTGGGATGGGGTCAGAGTTGTGCGTGCATCTCACCATTTCACCTGGATTTTCTCGTAAAAGACGCATCTCTTCATAAGCATCCTTGTTTCCCCATATATCCATCATTCCGTGCGATAGAACACCCATGTCTCCCAATTCCACCGCTTCGTCCTGGCATATTATACCTGTGACTCCCTGTCCTCTGCTGGTCCATGTCTCAACATATACCGACCTCTCCATACGATGTCTATGTCTCGCCCCTCTGATAAACCCGTGTCCCCCGTCTCAGGCCCGCCTCTCCATATGATGTCTATATCTCGCCCCTCTGATAAACCGTGTCCCCCGTCTCAGGCCCGCCCCGGCCTACGATGTCTATATCTCGCCCCTCTGATAAACCCGTGTCCCCCGTCTCAGGCCCGCCCGGCCTACGATGTCTTTGTCTCGCCCCTCTGATAAACCTGTGTCCCCCGTCTCAGGCCCGCCTCTCCATATGATGTCTATGTCTGGCCCCTCTGATAAACCCGTGTCCCCCGTCTCAGGCCCGCCCCGGCCTACGATGTCTTTGTCTCGCCCCTCTGATAAACCCGTGTTCCCCGTCTCAGGCCCGCCTCTCCATATGATGTCTATGTCTGGCCCCTCTGATAAACCCGTGTCCCCCGTCTCAGGCCCGCCCCGGCCTACGATGTCTTTGTCTCGCCCTTCTGATAAACTCGTGTCCCCCGTCTCAAGCCCGCCTCTCCATATGATGTCTATGTCTGGCCCCTCTGATAAACCCGTGTCCCCCGTCTCAGGCCCGCCCCGGCCTACGATGTCTATATCTCGCCCCTCTGATAAACCCGTGTCCCCCGTCTCAGGCCCGCCCCGGCCTACGATGTCTATATCTCGCCCCTCTGATAAACCCGTGTCCCCCGTCTCAGGCCCGCCCGGCCTACGATGTCTATGTCTGGCCCCTCTGATAAACCCGTGTCCACCGTCTCAGGCCCGCCTCTCCATATGAAGTCTATGTCTCGCCCCTCTGATAAACCCGTGTCCCCCGTCTCAGGCCCGCCTCTCCATATGATGTCTATGTCTCGCCCCTCTGATAAACCGTGTCCCCCGTCTCAGACCCGCCTCTCCATATGCAGTCTATGTCTCGCCCCTCTGATAAACCCGTGTCCCCCGTCTCAGGCCCGCCTCTCCATATGATGTCTATGTCTCGCCCCTCTGATAAACCGTGTCCCCCGTCTCAGACCCGCCTCTCCATATGAAGTCTATGTCTCGCCCCTCTGATAAACCCGTGTCCCCCGTCTCAGGCCCGCCTCTCCATATGATGTCTATGTCTGACCCCTCTGATAAACCCGTGTCCCCCGTCTCAGGCCCGCCCCGGCCTACGATGTCTATATCTCGCCCCTCTGATAAACCCGTGTCCCCCGTCTCAGGCCCGCCCCGGCCTACGATGTCTATATCTCGCCCCTCTGATAAACCCGTGTCCACCGTCTCAGGCCCGCCTCTCCATACGATGTCTATGTCTCGCCCCTCTGATAAACCGTGTCTTCCGTCTCAGACCCGCCTCTCCATATGAAGTCTATGTCTCGCCCCTCTGATAAACCGTGTCCCCCGTCTCAGGCCCGCCCCGTCCTACGATGTCTATGTCTCGCCCCTCTGATAAACCCGTGTCCCCCGTCTCAGGCCCGCCTCTCCATATGATGTCTATGTCTGGCCCCTCTGATAAACCCGTGTCCCCCGTCTCAGGCCCGCCCCGTCCTACGATGTCTATGTCTCGCCCCTCTGATAAACCCGTGTCCCCCGTCTCAGGCCCGCCCCGGCCTACGATGTCTATATCTCGCCCCTCTGATAAACCCGTGTCCACCGTCTCAGGCCCGCCCCGGCCTATGATGTCTATGTCTGTCCCCTCTGATAAACCGTGTCCCCCGTCTCAGGCCCGCCTCTCCATATGATGTCTATGTCTGGCCCCTCTGATAAACCCGTGTCCCCCGTCTCAGGCCCGCCTCTCCATATGATGTCTATGTCTCGCCCCTCTGATAAACCCGTGTCCCCCGTCTCAGGCCCGCCTCTCCATATGATGTCTATGTCTCGCCCCTCTGATAAACCCGTGTCCCCCGTCTCAGACCCGCCTCTCCATATGATGTCTATGTCTCGCCCCTCTGATAAACCCGTGTCCCCCGTCTCAGGCCCGCATCTCCATATGATGTCTATGTCTCGCCCCTCTGATAACCCCGTGTCCCCCGTCTCAGGCCCGCCCCGGCCTACGATATCTATGGCTGGCCCCTCTGATAAACCCGTGTCCCCCGTCTCAGGCCCTCCTCTCCATATAATGTATATGTCTCGCCCCTCTGATAAACCCGTGTCCCCCGTCTCAGGCCCGCCTCTCCATATGATGTCTATGTCTGGCCCCTCTGATAAACCCGTGTCCCCCGTCTCAGGCCCGCCCCGGCCTACGATGTCTTTGTCTCGCCCCTCTGATAAACCCGTGTTCCCCGTCTCAGGCCCGCCTCTCCATATGATGTCTATGTCTGGCCCCTCTGATAAACCCGTGTCCCCCGTCTCAGGCCCGCCCCGGCCTACGATGTCTTTGTCTCGCCCTTCTGATAAACTCGTGTCCCCCGTCTCAAGCCCGCCTCTCCATATGATGTTTATGTCTGGCCCCTCTGATAAACCCGTGTCCCCCGTCTCAGGCCCGCCCCGGCCTACGATGTCTATATCTCGCCCCTCTGATAAACCCGTGTCCCCCGTCTCAAGCCCGCCTCTCCATATGATGTCTATGTCTGGCCCCTCTGATAAACCCGTGTCCCCCGTCTCAGGCCCGCCTCTCCATATGATGTCTATGTCTGGCCCCTCTGATAAACCCGTGTCCTCCGTCTCAGGCCCGCCCCGGCCTACGATGTCTTTGTCTCGCCCTTCTGATAAACTCGTGTCCCCCGTCTCAGGCCCGCCTCTCCATATGATGTCTATGTCTCGCCCCTCTGATAAACCGTGTCCCCCGTCTCAGACCCGCCTCTCCATATGCAGTCTATGTCTCGCCCCTCTGATAAACCCGTGTCCCCCGTCTCAGGCCCGCCTCTCCATATGATGTCTATGTCTCGCCCCTCTGATAAACCGTGTCCCCCGTCTCAGACCCGCCTCTCCATATGAAGTCTATGTCTCGCCCCTCTGATAAACCCGTGTCCCCCGTCTCAGGCCCGCCTCTCCATATGATGTCTATGTCTGACCCCTCTAATAAACCCGTGTCCCCCGTCTCAGGCCCGCCCCGGCCTACGATGTCTATATCTCGCCCCTCTGATAAACCCGTGTCCCCCGTCTCAGGCCCGCCCCGGCCTACGATGTCTATATCTCGCCCCTCTGATAAACCCGTGTCCACCGTCTCAGGCCCGCCCCGTCCATACGATGTCTATGTCTCGCCCCTCTGATAAACCCGTGTCCTCCGTCTCAGGCCCGCCCGGCCTACGATGTCTATGTCTCGCCCCTCTGATAAACCCGTGTCCCCCGTCTCAGGCCCGCCTCTCCATATGATGTCTATGTCTCGCCCCTCTGATAAACCCGTGTCCCCCGTCTCAGGCCCGCCTCTCCATATGATGTCTATGTCTGGCCCCTCTGATAAACCCGTGTCCCCCGTCTCAGGCCCGCCCGGCCTACGATGTCTATATCTCGCCCCTCTGATAAACCCGTGTCCCCCGTCTCAGGCCCGCCCCGGCCTACGATGTCTTTGTCTCGCCCCTCTGATAAACCCGTGTTCCCCGTCTCAGGCCCGCCCCGGCCTACGATGTCTATATCTCGCCCCTCTGATAAACCCGTGTTCCCCGTCTCAGGCCCGCCCCGGCCTACGATGTCTTTGTCTCGCCCTTCTGATAAACTCGTGTCCCCCGTCTCAAGCCCGCCTCTCCATACGATGTCTATGTCTGGCCCCTCTGATAAACCCGTGTCCCCCGTCTCAGGCCCGCCCCGGCCTACGATGTCTATATCTCGCCCCTCTGATAAACCCGTGTCCACCGTCTCAGGCCCGCCCCGTCCATACGATGTCTATGTCTCACCCCTCTGATAAACCCGTGTCCCCCGTCTCAGGCCCGCCTCTCCATATGAAGTCTATGTCTCGCCCCTCTGATAAACCGTGTCCCCCGTCTCAGGCCCGCCCCGGCCTATGATGTCTATGTCTGTCCCCTCTGATAAACCGTGTCCCCCGTCTCAGACCCGCCTCTCCATATGAAGTCTATGTCTCGCCCCTCTGATCAACCCGTGTCCCCCGTCTCAGGCCCGCCTCTCCATATGATGTCTATGTCTGGCCCCTCTGATAAACCCGTGTCCCCCGTCTCAGGCCCGCCCCGGCCTACGATGTCTATATCTCGCCCCTCTGATAAACCCGTGTCCACCGTCTCAGGCCCGCCCCGTCCATACGATGTCTATGTCTCACCCCTCTGATAAACCCGTGTCCTCCGTCTCAGGCCCGCCCGGCCTACGATGTCTATGTCTCGCCCCTCTGATAAACCCGTGTCCCCCGTCTCAGGCCCGCCTCTCCATATGATGTCTATGTCTGGCCCCTCTGATAAACCCGTGTCCCCCGTCTCAGGCCCGCCCCGTCCTACGATGTCTTTGTCTCGCCCCTCTGATAAACCTGTGTCCCCCGTCTCAAGCCCGCCTCTCCATATGATGTCTATGTCTGGCCCCTCTGATAAACCCGTGTCCCCCGTCTCAGGCCCGCCTCTCCATATGATGTCTATGTCTCGCCCCTCTGATAAACCCGTGTCCCCCGTCTCAGGCCCGCATCTCCATATGATGTCTATGTCTCGCCCCTCTGATAACCCCGTGTCCCCCGTCTCAGGCCCGCCCCGGCCTACGATATCTATGGCTGGCCCCTCTGATAAACCCGTGTCCCCCGTCTCAGGCCCTCCTCTCCATATAATGTATATGTCTCGCCCCTCTGATAAACCCGTGTCCCCCGTCTCAGGCCCGCCTCTCCATATGATGTATATGTCTCGCCCCTCTGATAAACCCGTGTCCCCCGTCTCAGGCCCGCCCCGTCCTACGATGTCTATGTCTCGCCCCTCTGATAAACCCGTGTCCCCCGTCTCAGGCCCGCCTCTCCATATGATGTCTATTTCTCGCCCCTCTGATAATCCCGTGTCCCCCGGCTCAGGCCCGCCCCGTCCTACGATGTATATGTCTCGCCCCTCTGATAAACCCGTGTCCCCCGTCTCAGACCCGCCCGGACTACGATGTCTATGCCTCGCCCCTCTGATAAACCCGTGTCCCCCGTCTCAGGCCCGCCCCGTCCGGACTCTGCCGGCTCGTCCCCTGAGCCGGCTGAGCTGGCGCAGCTCGGGGACGTGGAAAGCTACGTGGAACTGCTGTACGAGGAGCTGCCCGAGAAGGAGCGCGGCGCGCAGCTGCTGCTACAGCTCGCCAGAAACCCCGACAACCTGGACGAGCTGGTCAATAACGGTGAGGACTGGCTAACAACGGTGAGAGAGTGGGTGGTGATGTAGATGAGCTGGTCAATAACGGTGAGGCCTGGCTAACAACGGTGAGAGAGTGGGTGGTGATGTAGATGAGCTGGTCAATAACGGTGAGGACTGGCTAACAACGGTGAGAGAGTGGGTGGTGTTGTAGATGAGCTGGTCAATAACGGTCAGGACTGGCTAACAACGGTGAGAGAGTGGGTGGTGATGTAGATGAGCTTGTCAATAACGGTGAGGACTGGCTAACAACGGTGAGAGAGTGGGTGGTGATGTAGATGAGCTTGTCAATAACGGTGAGGACTGGCTAACAACGGTGAGAGAGTGGGTGGTGATGTAGATGAGCTGGTCAATAACGGTGAGGACTGGCTAACAACGGTGAGAGAGTGGGTGGTGATGTAGATGAGCTGGTCAATAACGGTCAGGGCTGGCTAAGATGAGCTTGTCAATAACGGTGAGGACTGGCTAACAACGGTGAGAGAGTGGGTGGTGATGTAGATGAGCTGGTCAATAACGGTGAGGACTGGCTAAAATGAGCTGGTCAATAACGGTGAGGACTGGCTAACAACGGTGAGAGAGTGGGTGGTGA
Organism: Chirona hameri; assembly: GCA_036785665.1. Lineage (NCBI taxonomy): Eukaryota > Metazoa > Arthropoda > Thecostraca > Balanomorpha > Balanidae > Chirona > Chirona hameri. The sequence goes on from JAXIVJ010001522.1 coordinate 27,833, forward strand.
TGTAGATGAGCTTGTCAATAACGGTGAGGACTGGCTAACAACGGTGAGAGAGTGGGTGGTGATGTAGATGAGCTTGTCAATAACGGTGAGGACTGGCTAACAACGGTGAGAGAGTGGGTGGTGATGTAGATGAGCTGGTCAATAACGGTGAGAACTGGCTAACAACGGTGAGAGAGTGGGTGGTGATGTAGATGAGCTTGTCAATAACGGTGAGGACTGGCTAACAACGGTGAGAGAGTGGGTGGTGATGTAGATGAGCTGGTCAATAACGGTGAGGACTGGCTAACAACGGTGAGAGAGTGGGTGGTGATGTAGATGAGCTGGTCAATAACGGTCAGGGCTGGCTAAGATGAGCTTGTCAATAACGGTGAGGACTGGCTAACAACGGTGAGAGAGTGGGTGGTGATGTAGATGAGCTGGTCAATAACGGTGAGGACTGGCTAACAACGGTGAGAGAGTGGGTGGTGATGTAGATGAGCTGGTCAATGACGGTGAGGACTGGCTAACAACGATGAGAGAGTGGGTGGTGATGTAGATGAGCTGGTCAATAACGGTGAGGACTGGCTAACAACGGTGAGAGAGTGGGTGGTGATGTAGATGAGCTGGTCAATGACGGTGAGGACTGGCTAAGATGAGCTAGTCAATAACAGTGAGGACTGGCTAAGATGAGCTGGTCAATAACGGTGAGGACTGGCTAACAACGGTGAGAGAGTGGGTGGTGATGTAGATGAGCTGGTCAATAACGGTCAGGGCTGGCTAAGATGAGCTTGTCAATAACGGTGAGGACTGGCTAACAACGGTGAGAGAGTGGGTGGTGATGTAGATGAGCTGGTCAATAACGGTGAGGACTGGCTAACAACGGTGAGAGAGTGGGTGGTGATGTAGATGAGCTGGTCAATAACGGTGAGGACTGGCTAAGATGAGCTGGTCAATAACGGTGAGGACTGGCTAACAACGGTGAGAGAGTGGGTGGTGATGTAGATGAGCTGGTCAATAACGGTGAGGACTGGCTAAAATGAGCTGGTCAATAACGGTGAGGACTGGCTAACAACGGTGAGAGAGTGGGTGGTGATGTAGATGAGCTGGCCAATAACGGTCAGGGCTGGCTAACAACGGTGAGAGAGTGGGTGGTGATGTAGATGAGCTGGTCAATAACGGTGAGGGCTGGCTAAGATGAGCTGGTCAATAACGGTGAGGACTGGCTAACAACGGTGAGAGAGTGGGTGGTGATGTAGATGAGCTGGTCAATAACGGTGAGGGCTGGCTAACAACGGTGAGAGAGTGGGTGGTGATGCAGATGAGCTGGTCAATAACGGTGAGGGCTGGCTAAGATGAGCTGGTCAATAACGGTGAGGGCTGGCTAACAACGGTGAGAGAGTGGGTGGTGATGTAGATGAGCTGGTCAATAACGGTGAGGGCTGGCTAACAACGGTGAGAGAGTGGGTGGTGATGTAGATGAGCTTGTCAATAACGGTGAGGGCTGGCTAACAACGGTGAGAGAGTGGGTGGTGATGTAGATGAGCTGGTCAATAACGGTGAGGGCTGGCTAAGATGAGCTGGTCAATAACGGTGAGGCCTGGCTAACAACGGTGAGAGAGTGGGTGGTGATGTAGATGAGCTGGTCAATAACGGTGAGGGCTGGCTAACAACGGTGAGAGAGTGGGTGGTGTGGGAGGTGACGTCAAACGGTGACGACCACGGCTGACAGTTTGAAACAAGCAGTCCTCCCGGCGTGATGCGTGCAAAATGCTTACTTGATTAACTGCTGTTAGATGGTGTTATTTTGTGGTTGGTGATTTTTGCGTTTGATGTCAATATTTTAGGGGGCAGACAGTTCATAAAATGATGATGTGGGGGAATTTACTTGCCAACCCATCCTCTATGCATATGTCTCACATTTGTATCTGGTTTCAGTTTTTTTTTTGGGGGAGGGGGTTCGGAGATCTTCAAAAATAGTTACTGATCTTTTGAAATCGAAATAATATTTGTAACATGGTGCAAAGCTTTGTGATAACTTCATCGGGAGTTTTATTTGCAGTTGTGTGCGACTATTTTGTGGGAGATACCTGTGACCCCATATATGACGTCCAGTGACTGGCGCTGAAAACCTGCAACCGCCTAGCTGAACTCCAGTGACTGGCGCTGAAAACCTGCAGCCGTCTAGCTGAACTCCAGTGACTGGCGCTGAAAACCTGCAGCCGTCTAGCTGAACTCCAGTGACTGGCGCTGAAAACCTGCAGCCGTCTAGCTGAACTCCAGTGACTGGCGCTGAAAACCTGTAGCCGTCTAGCTGAACTCCAGTGACTGGCGCTGAAAACCTGCAGCCGTCTAGCTGAACTCCAGTGACTGGCGCTGAAAACCTGCAACCGTCTAGCTGAACTCCAGTGACTGGCGCTGAAAACCTGCAGCCGTCTAGCTGAACTCCAGTGACTGGCGCTGAAAACCTGCGGCCGTCTAGCTGAACTCCAGTGACTGGCGCTGAAAACCTGCAGCCGTCTAGCTGAACTCCAGTGACTGGCGCTGAAAACCTGCAGCCGTCTAGCTGAACTCCAGTGACTGGCGCTGAAAACCTGCAGCCGTCTAGCTGAACTCCAGTGACTGGCGCTGAAAACCTGCAGCCGTCTAGCTGAACTCCAGTGACTGGCGCTGAAAACCTGCAACCGTCTAGCTGAACTCCAGTGACTGGCGCTGAAAACCTGCGGCCGTCTAGCTGAACTCCGGCCCCAACGATGCTGTTTTCTATTCGCTATAGCCTCGTCTGTCATTGGTGGGAAAACAGTAGCGGAAGTTGACAGTATCGGTGTGTTCGGCAGAGGCCATGATCGGAGAAGGTCCTCCCCCCCCCCCCCCTGTTCGCCCGGACTGTAGCGGAAGTTGACAGTATCGGTGTGTTCGACAGAGGCCATGATCGGAGCGCTGTCCCGAACACTGCGCGAGGAGTACAAAAAGTCCACCGCGCTCGCCACCAGCATCGTCTATATCTTCTTCTGCATGTCCACCTTCTCACAGTTCCACGGCATCATCGTCAAGCAGAAGGTACAGAGGCTATTCTTCACGGACGCGGTGATTCAGTGACATACTGTCATCTTTGATCCTTGGTTGTTTCCATGGTCATATAATTACAAAGCTCGCGTAGTTGTGTGGTAACTTTTGGTCGATGGTCTTTCCTTATCCCGGCCGCCCTGTGTGGTGGTGTCTGTTTCCGCCGCCCTGTGTCTGTTTCTGCCGCCCTGTGTGTGTTTCTGCCGCCCTGTGTGTCTGTTTCCGCCGCCCTGTGTGTCTGTTTCCGCCGCCCTGTGTCTGTTTCTGCCGCCCTGTGTGTGTTTCTGCCGCCCTGTGTGTCTGTTTCCGCCGCCCTGTGTGACGATGTGTCTGTTTCCGCCGCCCTGTGTGTCTGTTTCCGCCGCCCTGTGTGTCTGTTTCCACCGCCCTGTGTCTGTTTCTGCCGCCCTGTGTCTGTTTCTGCCGCCCTGTGTGACGATGTGTCTGTTTCCGCCGCCCTGTGTGTCTGTTTCCGCCGCCCTGTGTGTCTGTTTCCGCCACCCTGTGTATGTTTCCCCGCCCTGTATCTGTTGCCGCCGCCCTGTGTGGTGGTGTCTGTTTCCACCGCCCTGTGTCTGTTTCTGCCGCCCTGGGTGTGTTTCCGCCGCCCTGTGTGTCTGTTTCCACCGCCCTGTGTCTGTTTCTGCCGCCCTGTGTCTGTTTCCGCCACCCTGTGTATGTTTCCCCGCCCTGTATCTGTTGCCGCCGCCCTGTGTGGCGATGTCTGTTTCCGCCGCCCTGTGTGTCTGTTTCCGCCGCCCTGTGTGTGTTTCCGCCGCCCTGTGTCTGTTTCCGCCGCCCTGTGTCTGTTTCCGCCGCCCTGTGTGACGATGTGTCTGTTTCCGCCACCCTGTGTGTCTGTTTCCGCCGCCCTGTGTGTCTGTTTCCGCCGCCCTGTGTGTCTGTTTCCGCCGCCCTGTGTCTGTTTCTGCCGCCCTGTGTGACGATGTGTCTGTTTCCGCCGCCCTGTGTGTCTGTTTCCGCCACCCTGTGTATGTTTCCCCGCCCTGTATCTGTTGCCGCCGCCCTGTGTGGCGATGTCTGTTTCCGCCGCCCTGTGTCTGTTTCCGCCGCCCTGTGTGACGATGTGTCTGTTTCCGCCGCCCTGTGTGACGATGTGTCTGTTTCCGCCACCCTGTGTGTCTGTTTCCGCCGCCCTGTGTGTCTGTTTCCGCCACCCTGTGTGTCTGTTTCCGCCGCCCTGTGTGTGTTTCTGCCGCCCTGTGTGTGTTTCTGCCGCCCTGTGTGACGATGTGTCTGTTTCCGCCGCCCTGTGTGTCTGTTTCCGCCGCCCTGTGTGTCTGTTTCCGCCGCCCTGTGTGTCTGTTTCTGCCGCCCTGTGTGTCTGTTTCCGCCGCCCTGTGTGTCTGTTTCCGCCGCCCTGTGTGACGATGTGTCTGTTTCCGCCGCCCTGTGTGTGTTTCCGCCGCCCTGTGTGTCTGTTTCCGCCGCCCTGTGTCTGTTTCCACCGCCCTGTGTCTGTTTCCCCGCCCTGTATCTGTTTCCGTCGCCCTGTGTGGTGATGTCTGTTTCCGCCGCCCTGTGTGACGATGTGTCTGTTTCCGCCGCCCTGTGTGACGATGTGTCTGTTTCCGCCACCCTGTGTGTCTGTTTCCGCCGCCCTGTGTGTCTGTTTCCGCCGCCCTGTGTGTCTGTTTCCGCCGCCCTGTGTCTGTTTCTGCCGCCCTGTGTGACGATGTGTCTGTTTCCGCCGCCCTGTGTGTCTGTTTCCGCCACCCTGTGTCTGTTTCCCCCGCCCTGTATCTGTTTCCGCCGCCCTGTGTGGCGATGTCTGTTTCCGCCGCCCTGTGTGACGATGTGTCTGTTTCCGCCGCCCTGTATCAGGTAGGCGTGTCTAACGTCTGACGGTTCTACGTGTCGCCCCCCCCCCCCCCTCACCACCACCAGTCTCCTGCCCAGATGGGCCCTCTGACTGTGTTTTCGTCTGTGTCCCCCTGCCTTGTGTATCAGATGGGCCCTCTGACTGTGTTTTCGTCTGTGTCCCCCTGCCTTGTGTATCAGATGGGCCCTCTGACTGTGTTTTCGTCTGTGTCCCCCTGCCTTGTGTATCAGATGGGCCCTCTGACTGTGTTTTCGTCTGTGTCCCCCTGCCTTGTGTATCAGATGGGCCCTCTGACTGTGTTTTCGTCTGTGTCCCCCTGCCTTGTGTATCAGATGGGCCCTCTGACTGTGTTTTCGTCTGTGTCCCCCTGCCTTGTGTATCAGATGGGCCCTCTGACTGTGTTTTCGTCTGTGTCCCCCTGCCTTGTGTATCAGATGGGCCCTCTGACTGTGTTTTCGTCTGTGTCCCCCTGCCTTGTGTATCAGATGGGCCCTCTGACTGTGTTTTCGTCTGTGTCCCCCTGCCTTGTGTATCAGATGGGCCCTCTGACTGTGTTTTCGTCTGTGTCCCCCTGCCTTGTGTATCAGATGGGCCCTCTGACTGTGTTTTCGTCTGTGTCCCCATGTCTTGTGTATCAGATGGGCCCTCTGACTGTGTTTTCGTCTGTGTCCCCCTGCCTTGTGTATCAGATGGGCCCTCTGACTGTGTTTTCGTCTGGTCCCCCTGCCTTGTGTATCAGATGGGCCCTCTGACTGTGTTTTCGTCTGTGTCCCCCTGCCTTGTGTATCAGATGGGCCCTCTGACTGTGTTTTCGTCTGGTCCCCCTGCCTTGTGTATCAGATGGGCCCTCTGACTGTGTTTTCGTCTGTGTCCCCCTGCCTTGTGTATCAGATGGGCCCTCTGACTGTGTTTTCGTCTGGTCCCCCTGCCTTGTGTATCAGATGGGCCCTCTGACTGTGTTTTCGTCTGTGTCCCCCTGCCTTGTGTATCAGATGGGCCCTCTGACTGTGTTTTCGTCTGTGTCCCCCTGCCTTGTGTATCAGATGGGCCCTCTGACTGTGTTTTCGTCTGTGTCCCCATGTCTTGTGTACGAGATGGGCCCTCTGACTGTGTTTTCGTCTGTGTCCCCCTGCCTTGTGTATCAGATGGGCCCTCTGACTGTGTTTTCGTCTGTGTCCCCTGCCTTGTGTATCAGATGGGCCCTCTGACTGTGTTTTCGTCTGTGTCCCCCTGCCTTGTGTACGAGATGGGCACTCTGACTGTGTTTTCGTCTGTGTCCCCCTGCCTTGTGTATCAGATGGGCCCTCTGACTGTGTTTCGTCTGTGTCCCCCTGCCTTGTGTATCAGATGGGCCCTCTGACTGTGTTTTCGTCTGTGTCCCCCTGCCTTGTGTATCAGATGGGCCCTCTGACTGTGTTTTCGTCTGTGTCCCCCTGCCTTGTGTATCAGATGGGCCCTCTGACTGTGTTTCGTCTGTGTCCCCCTGCCTTGTGTATCAGATGGGCCCTCTGACTGTGTTTTCGTCTGTGTCCCCCTGCCTTGTGTATCAGATGGGCCCTCTGACTGTGTTTTCGTCTGTGTCCCCCTGCCTTGTGTATCAGATGAGCCCTCTGACTGTGTTTTCGTCTGTGTCCCCCTGCCTTGTGTATCAGATGGGCCCTCTGACTGTGTTTTCGTCTGTGTCCTCCTGCCTTGTGTATCAGATGGGCCCTCTGACTGTGTTTTCGTCTGTCCCCCTGCCTTGTGTATCAGATGGGTCCTCTGACTGTGTTTTCGTCTGTGTCCCCCTGCCTTGTGTATCAGATGGGCCCTCTGACTGTGTTTTCGTCTGTGTCCCCCTGCCTTGTGTATCAGATGGGCCCTCTGACTGTGTTTTCGTCTGTGTCCCCCTGCCTTGTGTATCAGATGGGCCCTCTGACTGTGTTTCGTCTGTGATGTGTATCTCGCTGCAGATGGGCTCGCTGTGTATGGATATTGTGGACCACGACCTGAAGCGGCACGGTGAGTGGCGGAAGGACTTGGCCGAGAGGAAGCGGACCGCCTCCGACGCCGAATTCCAGCAGGCGCGGCTCACACTGACCCGGCTGGTGAAGAAGCAGAACCAGCTGCTCAGAGGTACGGACCACGGCCACCCAGCAGAACCAGCTGCTCAGAGGTACGGACCACGGCCACCCAGCAGAACCAGCTGCTCAGAGGTACAGACCACGGCCACCCAGCAGAACCAGCTGCTCAGAGGTACAGACCACGGTCACCCAGCATAACCAGCTGCTCAGAGGTACAGACCACGGCCACCCAGCATAACCAGCTGCTCAGAGGTACGGACCACGGTCACCCAGCAGAACCAGCTGCTCAGAGGTACGGACCACGGCCACCCAGCAGAACCAGCTGCTCAGAGGTACGGACCACGGTCACCCAGCAGAACCAGCTGCTCAGAGGTACGGACCACGGCCACCCAGCAGAACCAGCTGCTCAGAGGTACGGACCACGGCCACCCAGCATAACCAGCTGCTCAGAGGTACGGACCACGGTCACCCAGCATAACCAGCTGCTCAGAGGTACGGACCACGGCCACCCAGCATAACCAGCTGCTCAGAGGTACGGACCACGGCCACCCAGCAGAACCAGCTGCTCAGAGGTACGGACCACGGCCACCCAGCAGAACCAGCTGCTCAGAGGTACGGACCACGGCCACCCAGCATAACCAGCTGCTCAGAGGTACGGACCACGGTCACCCAGCAGAACCAGCTGCTCAGAGGTACGGACCACGGCCACCCAGCAGAACCAGCTGCTCAGAGGTACGGACCACGGCCACCCAGCAGAGCCAGCTGCTCAGAGGTACGGACCACGGCCACCCAGCAGAACCAGCTGCTCAGAGGTACGGACCACGGCCACCCAGCATAACCAGCTGCTCAGAGGTACGGACCACGGCCACCCAGCATAAACAGCTGCTCAGAGGTACGGACCACGGTCACCCAGCAGAACCAGCTGCTCAGAGGTACGGGCCACGGCCACCCAGCATAACCAGCTGCTCAGAGGTACGGACCACGGTCACCCAGCAGAACCAGCTGCTCAGAGGTACGGACCACGGCCACCCAGCAGAACCAGCTGCTCAGAGGTACGGACCACGGTCACCCAGCAGAACCAGCTGCTCAGAGGTACGGACCACGGTCACCCAGCAGAACCAGCTGCTCAGAGGTACGGACCACGGCCACCCAGCAGAACCAGCTGCTCAGAGGTACGGACCACGGCCACCCAGCAGAACCAGCTGTTCAGAGGTACAGACCACGGCCACCCAGCAGAGCCAGCTGCTCAGAGGTACGGACCACGGCCACCCAGCAGAACCAGCTGCTCAGAGGTACGGACCACGGCCACCCAGCATAACCAGCTGCTCAGAGGTACGGACCACGGCCACCCAGCATAACCAGCTGCTCAGAGGTACGGACCACGGCCACCCAGCAGAACCAGCTGCTCAGAGGTACGGACCACGGCCACCCAGCATAACCAGCTGCTCAGAGGTACGGACCACGGCCACCCAGCATAACCAGCTGCTCAGAGGTACGGACCACGGCCACCCAGCATAACCAGCTGCTCAGAGGTACGGACCACGGCCACCCAGCATAACCAGCTGCTCAGATGTACGGACCACGGCCACCCAGCAGAACCAGCTGCTCAGAGGTACGGACCACGGCCACCCAGCATAACCAGCTGCTCAGAGGTACGGACCACGGCCACCCAGCAGAACCAGCTGCTCAGAGGTACGGACCACGGCCACCCAGCAGAACCAGCTGCTCAGAGGTACGGACCACGGCCACCCAGCAGAACCAGCTGCTCGGAGGTACGGACCACGGCCACCCAGCATAACCAGCTGCTCAGAGGTACAGACCACGGCCACCCAGCATAACCAGCTGCTCAGAGGTACGGACCAAGGCCACCCAGCAGAACCAGCTGCTCAGAGGTACGGACCACGGCCACCCAGCAGAACCAGCTGCTCAGAGGTACGGACCACGGTCACCCAGCAGAACCAGCTGCTCAGAGGTACGGACCACGGCCACCCAGCAGAACCAGCTGCTCAGAGGTACGGACCACGGTCACCCAGCATAACCAGCTGCTCAGAGGTACAGACCACGGCCACCCAGCAGAACCAGCTGCTCAGAGGTACGGACCACGGCCACCCAGCATAACCAGCTGCTCAGAGGTACAGACCACGGCCACCCAGCAGAACCAGCTGCTCAGAGGTACGGACCACGGCCACCCAGCAGAACCAGCTGCTCAGAGGTACGGACCACGGTCACCCAGCAGAACCAGCTGCTCAGAGGTACGGACCACGGCCACCCAGCATAACCAGCTGCTCAGAGGTACGGACCACGGCCACCCAGCATAACCAGCTGCTCAGAGGTACGGACCACGGCCACCCAGCATAACCAGCTGCTCAGAGGTACAGACCACGGCCACCCAGCAGAACCAGCTGCTCAGAGGTACGGACCACGGCCACCCAGCAGAACCAGCTGCTCAGAGGTACGGACCACGGCCACCCAGCAGAACCAGCTGCTCAGAGGTACGGACCACGGCCACCCAGCAGAACCAGCTGCTCAGAGGTACGGACCACGGCCACCCAGCAGAACCAGCTGCTCAGAGGTACGGACCACGGCCACCCAGCAGAACCAGCTGCTCAGAGGTACGGACCACGGCCACCCAGCATAACCAGCTGCTCAGAGGTACGGACCACGGTCACCCAGCATAACCAGCTGCTCAGAGGTACGGACCACGGTCACCCAGCAGAACCAGCTGCTCAGAGGTACGGACCACGGTCACCCAGCAGAGCCAGCTGCTCAGAGGTACGGACCACAGCCACCCAGCAGAACCAGCTGCTCAGAGGTACGGACCACGGCCACCCAGCATAACCAGCTGCTCAGAGGTACGGACCACGGCCACCCAGCAGAACCAGCTGCTCAGAGGTACGGACCACGGTCACCCAGCATAACCAGCTGCTCAGAGGTACAGACCACGGCCACCCAGCATAACCAGCTGCTCAGAGGTACAGACCACGGTCACCCAGCATAACCAGCTGCTCAGAGGTACGGACCACGGTCACCCAGCAGAACCAGCTGCTCAGAGGTACGGACCACGGCCACCCAGCATAACCAGCTGCTCAGAGGTACGGACCACGGCCACCCAGCAGAACCAGCTGCTCAGAGGTACGGACCACGGCCACCCAGCAGAACCAGCTGCTCAGAGGTACGGACCACGGCCACCCAGCAGAACCAGCTGCTCAGAGGTACAGACCACGACCACCCAGCAGAACCAGCTGCTCAGAGGTACGGACCACGGTCACCCAGCAGAGCCAGCTGCTCAGAGGTACAGACCACGGCCACCCAGCAGAACCAGCTGCTCAGAGGTACGGACCACGGCCACCCAGCATAACCAGCTGCTCAGAGGTACGGACCACGGCCACCCAGCAGAACCAGCTGCTCAGAGGTACGGACCACGGCCACCCAGCAGAACCAGCTGCTCAGAGGTACGGACCACGGCCACCCAGCATAACCAGCTGCTCAGGTACGGACCACGGCCACCCAGCAGAACCAGCTGCTCAGAGGTACAGACCACGGCCACCAGCATAACCAGCTGCTCAGAGGTACGGACCACGGCCACCCAGCAGAACCAGCTGCTCAGAGGTACGGACCACGGCCACCCAGCATAACCAGCTGCTCAGAGGTACGGACCACGGCCACCCAGCAGAACCAGCTGTTCAGAGGTACAGACCACGGCCACCCAGCATAACCAGCTGCTCAGAGGTACGGACCACGGCCACCCAGCAGAACCAGCTGCTCAGAGGTACGGACCACGGCCACCCAGCATAACCAGCTGCTCAGAGGTACAGACCACGGCCACCCAGCAGAACCAGCTGCTCAGAGGTACAGACCACGGCCACCCAGCAGAACCAGCTGCTCAGAGGTACGGACCACGGCCACCCAGCATAACCAGCTGCTCAGAGGTACGGACCACGGCCACCCAGCAGAACCAGCTGCTCAGAGGTACGGACCACGGCCACCCAGCATAACCAGCTGCTCAGAGGTACGGACCACGGCCACCCAGCATAACCAGCTGCTCAGAGGTACGGACCACGGCCACCCAGCAGAGCCAGCTGCTCAGAGGTACGGACCACGGCCACCCAGCATAACCAGCTGCTCAGAGGTACAGACCACGGCCACCCAGCAGAGCCAGCTGCTCAGAGGTACGGACCACAGTCACCCAGCATAACCAGCTGCTCAGAGGTACGGACCACGGCCACCCAGCATAACCAGCTGCTCAGAGGTACAGACCACGGCCACCCAGCATAACCAGCTGCTCAGAGGTACGGACCACGGCCACCCAGCAGAACCAGCTGCTCAGAGGTACGGACCACGGCCACCCAGCATAACCAGCTGCTCAGAGGTACGGACCACGGCCACCCAGCAGAACCAGCTGCTCAGAGGTACGGACCACGGCCACCCAGCATAACCAGCTGCTCAGAGGTACGGACCACGGCCACCCAGCATAACCAGCTGCTCAGAGGTACGGACCACAGTCACCCAGCAGAACCAGCTGTTCAGAGGTACGGACCACGGCCACCCAGCATAACCAGCTGCTCAGAGGTACGGACCACGGCCACCCAGCATAACCAGCTGCTCAGGTACGGACCACGGCCACCCAGCATAACCAGCTGCTCAGAGGTACGGACCACGGTCACCCAGCAGAACCAGCTGCTCAGAGGTACGGACCACGGCCACCCAGCATAACCAGCTGCTCAGAGGTACGGACCACGGCCACCCAGCATAACCAGCTGCTCAGAGGTACGGACCACGGTCACCCAGCAGAACCAGCTGTTCAGAGGTACGGACCACGGCCACCTAGCATAACCAGCTGCTCAGAGGTACGGACCACGGCCACCCAGCATAACCAGCTGCTCAGGTACGGACCACGGCCACCCAGCATAACCAGCTGCTTAGAGGTACGGACCACGGTCACCCAGCAGAACCAGCTGCTCAGAGGTACGGACCACGGCCACCCAGCATAACCAGCTGCTCAGAGGTACGGACCACGGCCACCCAGCATAACCAGCTGCTCAGAGGTACGGACCACGGCCACCCAGCAGAGCCAGCTGCTCAGAGGTACGGACCACGGCCACCCAGCATAACCAGCTGCTCAGAGGTACAGACCACGGTCACCCAGCAGAGCCAGCTGCTCAGAGGTACAGACCACGACCACCCAGCAGAACCAGCTGCTCAGAGGTACAGACCACGACCACCCAGCAGAACCAGCTGCTCAGAGGTACAGACCACGGTCACCCAGCAGAGCCAGCTGCTCAGAGGTACGGACCACGGCCACCCAGCATAACCAGCTGCTCAGAGGTACAGACCACGGCCACCCAGCAGAACCAGCTGCTCAGAGGTACAGACCACGGTCACCCAGCAGAGCCAGCTGCTCAGAGGTACAGACCACGGCCACCCAGCAGAGCCAGCTGCTCAGAGGTACAGACCACGGCCACCCAGCAGAGCCAGCTGCTCAGAGGTACAGACCACGGTCACCCAGCATAACCAGCTGCTCAGAGGTACAGACCACGGCCACCCAGCATAACCAGCTGCTCAGAGGTACAGACCACGGTCACCCAGCATAACCAGCTGCTCAGAGGTACAGACCACGGTCACCCAGCAGAACCAGCTGCTCAGAGGTACAGACCACGGCCACCCAGCATAACCAGCTGCTCAGAGGTACAGACCACGACCACCCAGCAGAACCAGCTGCTCAGAGGTACAGACCACGGTCACCCAGCAGAGCCAGCTGCTCAGAGGTATGGACCACGGCCACCCAGCAGAACCAGTTGCTCAGAGGTACAGACCACGGTCACCCAGCAGAACCAGCTGCTCAGAGGTACAGACCACGACCACCCAGCATAACCAGCTGCTCAGAGGTACAGACCACGGTCACCCAGCAGAGCCAGCTGCTCAGAGGTACAGACCACGGCCACCCAGCAGAGCCAGCTGCTCAGAGGTACAGACCACGGCCACCCAGCAGAGCCAGCTGCTCAGAGGTACAGACCACGGCCACCCAGCAGAGCCAGCTGCTCAGAGGTACAGACCACGGCCACCCAGCATAACCAGCTGCTCAGAGGTACAGACCACGGTTACCCAGCAGAACCAGCTGCTCAGAGGTACGGACCACGGCCACCCAGCAGAACCAGCTGCTCAGAGGTACGGACCACGGTCACCCAGCATAACCAGCTGCTCAGAGGTACAGACCACGGTCACCCAGCAGAGCCAGCTGCTCAGAGGTACAGACCACGGCCACCCAGCAGAGCCAGCTGCTCAGAGGTACAGACCATGGCCACCCAGCAGAACCAGCTGCTCAGAGGTACGGACCACGGCCACCCAGCAGAACGAGCTGCTCAGAGGTACAGACCACGGCCACCCAGCAGAACCAGCTGCTCAGAGGTACGGACCACGGCCACCCAGCATAACCAGCTGCTCAGAGGTACAGACCACGGTCACCCAGCAGAACCAGCTGCTCAGAGGTACAGACCACGACCGCCCAGCAGAACCAGCTGCTCAGAGGTACAGACCACGGCCACCCAGCATAACCAGCTGCTCAGAGGTACAGACCACGGCCACCCAGCATAACCAGCTGCTCAGAGGTACGGACCACGGCCACCCAGCAGAACCAGCTGCTCGGAGGTACGGACCACGGCCACCCAGCATAACCAGCTGCTCAGAGGTACAGACCACGGCCACCCAGCATAACCAGCTGCTCAGAGGTACGGACCACGGCCACCCAGCAGAACCAGCTGCTCAGAGGTACGGACCACGGCCACCCAGCAGAACCAGCTGCTCAGAGGTACGGACCACGGTCACCCAGCAGAACCAGCTGCTCAGAGGTACGGACCACGGCCACCCAGCAGAACCAGCTGCTCAGAGGTACGGACCACGGTCACCCAGCATAACCAGCTGCTCAGAGGTACAGACCACGGCCACCCAGCAGCACCAGCTGCTCAGAGGTACGGACCACGGCCACCCAGCATAACCAGCTGCTCAGAGGTACAGACCACGGCCACCCAGCAGAACCAGCTGCTCAGAGGTACGGACCACGGCCACCCAGCAGAACCAGCTGCTCAGAGGTACGGACCACGGTCACCCAGCAGAACCAGCTGCTCAGAGGTACGGACCACGGCCACCCAGCATAACCAGCTGCTCAGAGGTACGGACCACGGCCACCCAGCATAACCAGCTGCTCAGAGGTACGGACCACGGCCACCTAGCATAACCAGCTGCTCAGAGGTACAGACCACGGCCACCCAGCAGAACCAGCTGCTCAGAGGTACGGACCACGGCCACCCAGCAGAACCAGCTGCTCAGAGGTACGGACCACGGCCACCCAGCAGAACCAGCTGCTCAGAGGTACGGACCACGGCCACCCAGCAGAACCAGCTGCTCAGAGGTACGGACCACGGCCACCCAGCAGAACCAGCTGCTCAGAGGTACGGACCACGGCCACCCAGCAGAACCAGCTGCTCAGAGGTACGGACCACGGCCACCCAGCATAACCAGCTGCTCAGAGGTACGGACCACGGTCACCCAGCATAACCAGCTGCTCAGAGGTACGGACCACGGTCACCCAGCAGAACCAGCTGCTCAGAGGTACGGACCACGGTCACCCAGCAGAGCCAGCTGCTCAGAGGTACGGACCACGGCCACCCAGCAGAACCAGCTGCTCAGAGGTACGGACCACGGCCACCCAGCATGACCAGCTGCTCAGAGGTACGGACCACGGCCACCCAGCAGAACCAGCTGCTCAGAGGTACGGACCACGGTCACCCAGCATAACCAGCTGCTCAGAGGTACAGACCACGGCCACCCAGCATAACCAGCTGCTCAGAGGTACAGACCACGGTCACCCAGCATAACCAGCTGCTCAGAGGTACGGACCACGGTCACCCAGCAGAACCAGCTGCTCAGAGGTACGGACCACGGCCACCCAGCATAACCAGCTGCTCAGAGGTACGGACCACGGCCACCCAGCAGAACCAGCTGCTCAGAGGTACGGACCACGGCCACCCAGCAGAACCAGCTGCTCAGAGGTACGGACCACGGCCACCCAGCAGAACCAGCTGCTCAGAGGTACAGACCACGACCACCCAGCAGAACCAGCTGCTCAGAGGTACGGACCACGGTCACCCAGCAGAGCCAGCTGCTCAGAGGTACAGACCACGGCCACCCAGCAGAACCAGCTGCTCAGAGGTACGGTCCACGGCCACCCAGCATAACCAGCTGCTCAGAGGTACGGACCACGGCCACCCAGCAGAACCAGCTGCTCAGAGGTACGGACCACGGCCACCCAGCAGAACCAGCTGCTCAGAGGTACGGACCACGGCCACCCAGCATAACCAGCTGCTCAGGTACGGACCACGGCCACCCAGCAGAACCAGCTGCTCAGAGGTACAGACCACGGCCACCAGCATAACCAGCTGCTCAGAGGTACGGACCACGGCCACCCAGCAGAACCAGCTGCTCAGAGGTACGGACCACGGCCACCCAGCATAACCAGCTGCTCAGAGGTACGGACCACGGCCACCCAGCAGAACCAGCTGCTCAGAGGTACAGACCACGGCCACCCAGCATAACCAGCTGCTCAGAGGTACGGACCACGGCCACCCAGCAGAACCAGCTGCTCAGAGGTACGGACCACGGCCACCCAGCATAACCAGCTGCTCAGAGGTACAGACCACGGCCACCCAGCAGAACCAGCTTCTCAGAGGTACAGACCACGGCCACCCAGCAGAACCAGCTGCTCAGAGGTACGGACCACGGCCACCCAGCATAACCAGCTGCTCAGAGGTACGGACCACGGCCACCCAGCAGAACCAGCTGCTGAGAGGTACGGACCACGGCCACCCAGCATAACCAGCTGCTCAGAGGTACGGACCACGGCCACCCGGCATAACCAGCTGCTCAGAGGTACGGACCACGGCCACCCAGCAGAGCCAGCTGCTCAGAGGTACGGACCACGGCCACCCAGCATAACCAGCTGCTCAGAGGTACAGACCACGGCCACCCAGCAGAGCCAGCTGCTCAGAGGTACGGACCACAGTCACACAGCATAACCAGCTGCTCAGAGGTACGGACCACGGCCACCCAGCATAACCAGCTGCTCAGAGGTACAGACCACCGCCACCCAGCATAACCAGCTGCTCAGAGGTACGGACCACGGCCACCCAGCTGAACCAGCTGCTCAGAGGTACGGACCACGGCCACCCAGCATAACCAGCTGCTCAGAGGTACGGACCACGGCCACCCAGCAGAACCAGCTGCTCAGAGGTACGGACCACGGCCACCCAGCATAACCAGCTGCTCAGAGGTACGGACCACGGCCACCCAGCATAACCAGCTGCTCAGAGGTACGGACCACAGTCACCCAGCAGAACCAGCTGTTCAGAGGTACGGACCACGGCCACCCAGCATAACCAGCTGCTCAGAGGTACGGACCACGGCCACCCAGCATAACCAGCTGCTCAGGTACGGACCACGGCCACCCAGCATAACCAGCTGCTCAGAGGTACGGACCACGGTCACCCAGCAGAACCAGCTGCTCAGAGGTACGGACCACGGCCACCCAGCATAACCAGCTGCTCAGAGGTACGGACCACGGCCACCCAGCATAACCAGCTGCTCAGAGGTACGGACCACGGTCACCCAGCAGAACCAGCTGTTCAGAGGTACGGACCACGGCCACCCAGCATAACCAGCTGCTCAGAGGTACGGACCACGGCCACCCAGCATAACCAGCTGCTCAGGTACGGACCACGGCCACCCAGCATAACCAGCTGCTCAGAGGTACGGACCACTGTCACCCAGCAGAACCAGCTGCTCAGAGGTACGGGCCACGGCCACCCAGCATAACCAGCTGCTCAGAGGTACGGACCACGGCCACCCAGCATAACCAGCTGCTCAGAGGTACGGACCACGGCCACCCAGCAGAGCCAGCTGCTCAGAGGTACGGACCACGGCCACCCAGCATAACCAGCTGCTCAGAGGTACAGACCACGGTCACCCAGCAGAGCCAGCTGCTCAGAGGTACAGACCACGACCACCCAGCAGAACCAGCTGCTCAGAGGTACAGACCACGACCACCCAGCAGAACCAGCTGCTCAGAGGTACAGACCACGGTCACCCAGCAGAGCCAGCTGCTCAGAGGTACGGACCACGGCCACCCAGCATAACCAGCTGCTCAGAGGTACAGACCACGGCCACCCAGCAGAACCAGCTGCTCAGAGGTACAGACCACGGTCACCCAGCAGAGCCAGCTGCTCAGAGGTACAGACCACGGCCACCCAGCAGAGCCAGCTGCTCAGAGGTACAGACCACGGCCACCCAGCAGAGCCAGCTGCTCAGAGGTACAGACCACGGTCACCCAGCATAACCAGCTGCTCAGAGGTACAGACCACGGCCACCCAGCATAACCAGCTGCTCAGAGGTACAGACCACGGTCACCCAGCATAACCAGCTGCTCAGAGGTACAGACCACGGTCACCCAGCAGAACCAGCTGCTCAGAGGTACAGACCACGGCCACCCAGCATAACCAGCTGCTCAGAGGTACAGACCACGACCACCCAGCAGAACCAGCTGCTCAGAGGTACAGACCACGGTCACCCAGCAGAGCCAGCTGCTCAGAGGTACGGACCACGGCCACCCAGCAGAACCAGCTGCTCAGAGGTACAGACCACGGTCACCCAGCAGAACCAGCTGCTCAGAGGTACAGACCACGACCACCCAGCATAACCAGCTGCTCAGAGGTACAGACCACGGTCACCCAGCAGAGCCAGCTGCTCAGAGGTACAGACCACGGCCACCCAGCAGAGCCAGCTGCTCAGAGGTACAGACCACGGCCACCCAGCAGAGCCAGCTGCTCAGAGGTACAGACCACGGCCACCCAGCAGAGCCAGCTGCTCAGAGGTACAGACCACGGCCACCCAGCATAACCAGCTGCTCAGAGGTACAGACCACGGTTACCCAGCAGAACCAGCTGCTCAGAGGTACGGACCACGGCCACCCAGCAGAACCAGCTGCTCAGAGGTACGGACCACGGTCACCCAGCATAACCAGCTGCTCAGAGGTACAGACCACGGTCACCCAGCAGAGCCAGCTGCTCCGAGGTACAGACCACGGCCACCCAGCAGAGCCAGCTGCTCAGAGGTACAGACCATGGCCACCCAGCAGAACCAGCTGCTCAGAGGTACGGACCACGGCCACCCAGCAGAACGAGCTGCTCAGAGGTACAGACCACGGCCACCCAGCAGAACCAGCTGCTCAGAGGTACGGACCACGGCCACCCAGCATAACCAGCTGCTCAGAGGTACAGACCACGGTCACCCAGCAGAACCAGCTGCTCAGAGGTACATACCACGACCGCCCAGCAGAACCAGCTGCTCAGAGGTACAGACCACGGCCACCCAGCATAACCAGCTGCTCAGAGGTACAGACCACGGCCACCCAGCATAACCAGCTGCTCAGAGGTACGGACCACGGCCACCCAGCAGAACCAGCTGCTCGGAGGTACGGACCACGGCCACCCAGCATAACCAGCTGCTCAGAGGTACGGACCACGGCCACCCAGCAGAACCAGCTGCTCAGAGGTACGGACCACGGTCACCCAGCATAACCAGCTGCTCAGAGGTACAGACCACGGCCACCCAGCATAACCAGCTGCTCAGAGGTACAGACCACGGTCACCCAGCATAACCAGCTGCTCAGAGGTACGGACCACGGTCACCCAGCAGAACCAGCTGCTCAGAGGTACGGACCACGGCCACCCAGCATAACCAGCTGCTCAGAGGTACGGACCACGGCCACCCAGCAGAACCAGCTGCTCAGAGGTACGGACCACGGCCACCCAGCAGAACCAGCTGCTCAGAGGTACGGACCACGGCCACCCAGCAGAACCAGCTGCTCAGAGGTACAGACCACGACCACCCAGCAGAACCAGCTGCTCAGAGGTACGGACCACGGTCACCCAGCAGAGCCAGCTGCTCAGAGGTACAGACCACGGCCACCCAGCAGAACCAGCTGCTCAGAGGTACGGTCCACGGCCACCCAGCATAACCAGCTGCTCAGAGGTACGGACCACGGCCACCCAGCAGAACCAGCTGCTCAGAGGTACGGACCACGGCCACCCAGCAGAACCAGCTGCTCAGAGGTACGGACCACGGCCACCCAGCATAACCAGCTGCTCAGGTACGGACCACGGCCACCCAGCAGAACCAGCTGCTCAGAGGTACAGACCACGGCCACCAGCATAACCAGCTGCTCAGAGGTACGGACCACGGCCACCCAGCAGAACCAGCTGCTCAGAGGTACGGACCACGGCCACCCAGCATAACCAGCTGCTCAGAGGTACGGACCACGGCCACCCAGCAGAACCAGCTGCTCAGAGGTACAGACCACGGCCACCCAGCATAACCAGCTGCTCAGAGGTACGGACCACGGCCACCCAGCAGAACCAGCTGCTCAGAGGTACGGACCACGGCCACCCAGCATAACCAGCTGCTCAGAGGTACAGACCACGGCCACCCAGCAGAACCAGCTTCTCAGAGGTACAGACCACGGCCACCCAGCAGAACCAGCTGCTCAGAGGTACGGACCACGGCCACCCAGCATAACCAGCTGCTCAGAGGTACGGACCACGGCCACCCAGCAGAACCAGCTGCTGAGAGGTACGGACCACGGCCACCCAGCATAACCAGCTGCTCAGAGGTACGGACCACGGCCACCCGGCATAACCAGCTGCTCAGAGGTACGGACCACGGCCACCCAGCAGAGCCAGCTGCTCAGAGGTACGGACCACGGCCACCCAGCATAACCAGCTGCTCAGAGGTACAGACCACGGCCACCCAGCAGAGCCAGCTGCTCAGAGGTACGGACCACAGTCACACAGCATAACCAGCTGCTCAGAGGTACGGACCACGGCCACCCAGCTTAACCAGCTGCTCAGAGGTACAGACCACCGCCACCCAGCATAACCAGCTGCTCAGAGGTACGGACCACGGCCACCCAGCTGAACCAGCTGCTCAGAGGTACGGACCACGGCCACCCAGCATAACCAGCTGCTCAGAGGTACGGACCACGGCCACCCAGCAGAACCAGCTGCTCAGAGGTACGGACCACGGCCACCCAGCATAACCAGCTGCTCAGAGGTACGGACCACGGCCACCCAGCATAACCAGCTGCTCAGAGGTACGGACCACAGTCACCCAGCAGAACCAGCTGTTCAGAGGTACGGACCACGGCCACCCAGCATAACCAGCTGCTCAGAGGTACGGACCACGGCCACCCAGCATAACCAGCTGCTCAGGTACGGACCACGGCCACCCAGCATAACCAGCTGCTCAGAGGTACGGACCACGGTCACCCAGCAGAACCAGCTGCTCAGAGGTACGGACCACGGCCACCCAGCATAACCAGCTGCTCAGAGGTACGGACCACGGCCACCCAGCATAACCAGCTGCTCAGAGGTACGGACCACGGTCACCCAGCAGAACCAGCTGTTCAGAGGTACGGACCACGGCCACCCAGCATAACCAGCTGCTCAGAGGTACGGACCACGGCCACCCAGCATAACCAGCTGCTCAGGTACGGACCACGGCCACCCAGCATAACCAGCTGCTCAGAGGTACGGACCACTGTCACCCAGCAGAACCAGCTGCTCAGAGGTACGGGCCACGGCCACCCAGCATAACCAGCTGCTCAGAGGTACGGACCACGGCCACCCAGCATAACCAGCTGCTCAGAGGTACGGACCACGGCCACCCAGCAGAGCCAGCTGCTCAGAGGTACGGACCACGGCCACCCAGCATAACCAGCTGCTCAGAGGTACAGACCACGGTCACCCAGCAGAGCCAGCTGCTCAGAGGTACAGACCACGACCACCCAGCAGAACCAGCTGCTCAGAGGTACAGACCACGACCACCCAGCAGAACCAGCTGCTCAGAGGTACAGACCACGGTCACCCAGCAGAGCCAGCTGCTCAGAGGTACGGACCACGGCCACCCAGCATAACCAGCTGCTCAGAGGTACAGACCACGGCCACCCAGCAGAACCAGCTGCTCAGAGGTACAGACCACGGTCACCCAGCAGAGCCAGCTGCTCAGAGGTACAGACCACGGCCACCCAGCAGAGCCAGCTGCTCAGAGGTACAGACCACGGCCACCCAGCAGAGCCAGCTGCTCAGAGGTACAGACCACGGTCACCCAGCATAACCAGCTGCTCAGAGGTACAGACCACGGCCACCCAGCATAACCAGCTGCTCAGAGGTACAGACCACGGTCACCCAGCATAACCAGCTGCTCAGAGGTACAGACCACGGTCACCCAGCAGAACCAGCTGCTCAGAGGTACAGACCACGGCCACCCAGCATAACCAGCTGCTCAGAGGTACAGACCACGACCACCCAGCAGAACCAGCTGCTCAGAGGTACAGACCACGGTCACCCAGCAGAGCCAGCTGCTCAGAGGTACGGACCACGGCCACCCAGCAGAACCAGCTGCTCAGAGGTACAGACCACGGTCACCCAGCAGAACCAGCTGCTCAGAGGTACAGACCACGACCACCCAGCATAACCAGCTGCTCAGAGGTACAGACCACGGTCACCCAGCAGAGCCAGCTGCTCAGAGGTACAGACCACGGCCACCCAGCAGAGCCAGCTGCTCAGAGGTACAGACCACGGCCACCCAGCAGAGCCAGCTGCTCAGAGGTACAGACCACGGCCACCCAGCAGAGCCAGCTGCTCAGAGGTACAGACCACGGCCACCCAGCATAACCAGCTGCTCAGAGGTACAGACCACGGTTACCCAGCAGAACCAGCTGCTCAGAGGTACGGACCACGGCCACCCAGCAGAACCAGCTGCTCAGAGGTACGGACCACGGTCACCCAGCATAACCAGCTGCTCAGAGGTACAGACCACGGTCACCCAGCAGAGCCAGCTGCTCCGAGGTACAGACCACGGCCACCCAGCAGAGCCAGCTGCTCAGAGGTACAGACCATGGCCACCCAGCAGAACCAGCTGCTCAGAGGTACGGACCACGGCCACCCAGCAGAACGAGCTGCTCAGAGGTACAGACCACGGCCACCCAGCAGAACCAGCTGCTCAGAGGTACGGACCACGGCCACCCAGCATAACCAGCTGCTCAGAGGTACAGACCACGGTCACCCAGCAGAACCAGCTGCTCAGAGGTACATACCACGACCGCCCAGCAGAACCAGCTGCTCAGAGGTACAGACCACGGCCACCCAGCATAACCAGCTGCTCAGAGGTACAGACCACGGCCACCCAGCATAACCAGCTGCTCAGAGGTACGGACCACGGCCACCCAGCAGAACCAGCTGCTCGGAGGTACGGACCACGGCCACCCAGCATAACCAGCTGCTCAGAGGTACAGACCACGGCCACCCAGCATAACCAGCTGCTCAGAGGTACGGACCACGGCCACCCAGCAGAACCAGCTGCTCAGAGGTACGGACCACGGCCACCCAGCAGAACCAGCTGCTCAGAGGTACGGACCACGGTCACCCAGCAGAACCAGCTGCTCAGAGGTACGGACCACGGCCACCCAGCAGAACCAGCTGCTCAGAGGTACGGACCACGGTCACCCAGCATAACCAGCTGCTCAGAGGTACAGACCACGGCCACCCAGCAGCACCAGCTGCTCAGAGGTACGGACCACGGCCACCCAGCATAACCAGCTGCTCAGAGGTACAGACCACGGCCACCCAGCAGAACCAGCTGCTCAGAGGTACGGACCACGGCCACCCAGCAGAACCAGCTGCTCAGAGGTACGGACCACGGTCACCCAGCAGAACCAGCTGCTCAGAGGTACGGACCACGGCCACCCAGCATAACCAGCTGCTCAGAGGTACGGACCACGGCCACCCAGCATAACCAGCTGCTCAGAGGTACGGACCACGGCCACCCAGCATAACCAGCTGCTCAGAGGTACAGACCACGGCCACCCAGCAGAACCAGCTGCTCAGAGGTACGGACCACGGCCACCCAGCAGAACCAGCTGCTCAGAGGTACGGACCACGGCCACCCAGCAGAACCAGCTGCTCAGAGGTACGGACCACGGCCACCCAGCAGAACCAGCTGCTCAGAGGTGCGGACCACGGCCACCCAGCAGAACCAGCTGCTCAGAGGTACGGACCACGGCCACCCAGCAGAACCAGCTGCTCAGAGGTACGGACCACGGCCACCCAGCATAACCAGCTGCTCAGAGGTACGGACCACGGTCACCCAGCATAACCAGCTGCTCAGAGGTACGGACCACGGTCACCCAGCAGAACCAGCTGCTCAGAGGTACGGACCACGGTCACCCAGCAGAGCCAGCTGCTCAGAGGTACGGACCACGGCCACCCAGCAGAACCAGCTGCTCAGAGGTACGGACCACGGCCACCCAGCATAACCAGCTGCTCAGAGGTACGGACCACGGCCACCCAGCAGAACCAGCTGCTCAGAGGTACGGACCACGGTCACCCAGCATAACCAGCTGCTCAGAGGTACAGACCACGGCCACCCAGCATAACCAGCTGCTCAGAGGTACAGACCACGGTCACCCAGCATAACCAGCTGCTCAGAGGTACGGACCACGGTCACCCAGCAGAACCAGCTGCTCAGAGGTACGGACCACGGCCACCCAGCATAACCAGCTGCTCAGAGGTACGGACCACGGCCACCCAGCAGAACCAGCTGCTCAGAGGTACGGACCACGGCCACCCAGCAGAACCAGCTGCTCAGAGGTACGGACCACGGCCACCCAGCAGAACCAGCTGCTCAGAGGTACAGACCACGACCACCCAGCAGAACCAGCTGCTCAGAGGTACGGACCACGGTCACCCAGCAGAGCCAGCTGCTCAGAGGTACAGACCACGGCCACCCAGCAGAACCAGCTGCTCAGAGGTACGGTCCACGGCCACCCAGCATAACCAGCTGCTCAGAGGTACGGACCACGGCCACCCAGCAGAACCAGCTGCTCAGAGGTACGGACCACGGCCACCCAGCAGAACCAGCTGCTCAGAGGTACGGACCACGGCCACCCAGCATAACCAGCTGCTCAGGTACGGACCACGGCCACCCAGCAGAACCAGCTGCTCAGAGGTACAGACCACGGCCACCAGCATAACCAGCTGCTCAGAGGTACGGACCACGGCCACCCAGCAGAACCAGCTGCTCAGAGGTACGGACCACGGCCACCCAGCATAACCAGCTGCTCAGAGGTACGGACCACGGCCACCCAGCAGAACCAGCTGCTCAGAGGTACAGACCACGGCCACCCAGCATAACCAGCTGCTCAGAGGTACGGACCACGGCCACCCAGCAGAACCAGCTGCTCAGAGGTACGGACCACGGCCACCCAGCATAACCAGCTGCTCAGAGGTACAGACCACGGCCACCCAGCAGAACCAGCTGCTCAGAGGTACAGACCACGGCCACCCAGCAGAACCAGCTGCTCAGAGGTACGGACCACGGCCACCCAGCATAACCAGCTGCTCAGAGGTACGGACCACGGCCACCCAGCAGAACCAGCTGCTCAGAGGTACGGACCACGGCGACCCAGCATAACCAGCTGCTCAGAGGTACGGACCACGGCCACCCAGCATAACCAGCTGCTCAGAGGTACGGACCACGGCCACCCAGCAGAGCCAGCTGCTCAGAGGTACGGACCACGGCCACCCAGCATAACCAGCTGCTCAGAGGTACAGACCACGGCCACCCAGCAGAGCCAGCTGCTCAGAGGTACGGACCACGGCCACCCAGCATAACCAGCTGCTCAGGTACGGACCACGGCCACCCAGCATAACCAGCTGCTCAGAGGTACGGATCACGGTCACCCAGCAGAACCAGCTGCTCAGAGGTACGGGCCACGGCCACCCAGCATAACCAGCTGCTCAGAGGTACGGACCACGGCCACCCAGCATAACCAGCTGCTCAGAGGTACGGACCACGGCCACCCAGCAGAGCCAGCTGCTCAGAGGTACGGACCACGGCCACCCAGCATAACCAGCTGCTCAGAGGTACAGACCACGGTCACCCAGCAGAGCCAGCTGCTCAGAGGTACAGACCACGACCACCCAGCAGAACCAGCTGCTCAGAGGTACAGACCACGACCACCCAGCAGAACCAGCTGCTCAGAGGTACAGACCACGGTCACCCAGCAGAGCCAGCTGCTCAGAGGTACGGACCACGGCCACCCAGCATAACCAGCTGCTCAGAGGTACAGACCACGGCCACCCAGCAGAACCAGCTGCTCAGAGGTACAGACCACGGTCACCCAGCAGAGCCAGCTGCTCAGAGGTACAGACCACGGCCACCCAGCAGAGCCAGCTGCTCAGAGGTACAGACCACGGCCACCCAGCAGAGCCAGCTGCTCAGAGGTACAGACCACGGTCACCCAGCATAACCAGCTGCTCAGAGGTACAGACCACGGCCACCCAGCATAACCAGCTGCTCAGAGGTACAGACCACGGTCACCCAGCATAACCAGCTGCTCAGAGGTACAGACCACGGTCACCCAGCAGAACCAGCTGCTCAGAGGTACAGACCACGGCCACCCAGCATAACCAGCTGCTCAGAGGTACAGACCACGACCACCCAGCAGAACCAGCTGCTCAGAGGTACAGACCACGGTCACCCAGCAGAGCCAGCTGCTCAGAGGTACGGACCACGGCCACCCAGCAGAACCAGCTGCTCAGAGGTACAGACCACGGTCACCCAGCAGAACCAGCTGCTCAGAGGTACAGACCACGACCACCCAGCATAACCAGCTGCTCAGAGGTACAGACCACGGTCACCCAGCAGAGCCAGCTGCTCAGAGGTACAGACCACGGCCACCCAGCAGAGCCAGCTGCTCAGAGGTACAGACCACGGCCACCCAGCAGAGCCAGCTGCTCAGAGGTACAGACCACGGCCACCCAGCAGAGCCAGCTGCTCAGAGGTACAGACCACGGCCACCCAGCATAACCAGCTGCTCAGAGGTACAGACCACGGCCACCCAGCATAACCAGCTGCTCAGAGGTACAGACCACGGTCACCCAGCAGAACCAGCTGCTCAGAGGTACAGACCACGACCGCCCAGCAGAACCAGCTGCTCAGAGGTACAGACCACGGCCACCCAGCAGAACCAGCTGCTCAGAGGTACAGACCACGACCGCCCAGCAGAACCAGCTGCTCAGAGGTACAGACCACGGCCACCCAGCAGAACCAGCTGCTCAGAGGTACAGACCACGGCCACCCGTGTGAGCGCTGGGGCGGCCCTGGGGCGGAGAGAGCCTCAATTATTCTAGTGTACTCTGCAGTGGCGCACTCAATCAAATTGGTCAGGTTCACTCGATCATTTCAGTTTGTGTGTATCTGTTACTGAACTGCCCGTCCCCGACCTACTGAACGTCCCCGTCCCCGTGTTACTGAACTGCCCGTCCTCGACCTACTGAACGTCACCGTCCCCGTGTTACTGAACTGCCCGTCCCCGACCTACTGAACGTCCCCGTCCCCGTGTTACTGAACTGCCCGTCCTCGACCTACTGAACGTCCCCGTCCCCGTGTTACTGAACTGCCCGTCCCCGACCTACTGAACGTCCCCGTCCCCGTGTTACTGAACTGCCCGTCCTCGACCTACTGAACGTCCCCGTCCCCGTGTTACTGAACTGCCCGTCCCCGACAGTTTTCCTGTCAGCCAATATTGTTTTTCGGCATCCATGTAGACTACCCGCCCACCAAGTTCGGTCGCCCTGTGTCCACTGGTATGGGCTGGGCAAGCAGATTTTGCCGTGGCGGCGCGTGGCACGTGCCACGTGACACCAATCGAGCGGCGACCGGCACCATCATCTGTCACTCGTCGAGCTCCATCGGTGTACCAAATTTGGTGCGGCTAGCGGGAAAAAAATCCGCAATCAGAGGACCCCGCTAAATCAGGTTAACCTCCCTAGGGGGGGGGGCAACGTCCCCCCTCGGCGAAAACAGCCAAATTGTTTCTCCGCACCCACGTGGTCTACCCGCCCACCGAATTTGGTCGCCCTGCGTCTCATTGTATGGGCGGCACGTGTGGGCAAATGGATTTTGCAATGGCTCACGTGGCGGCACGTGCCACGTGACACGTGACACCGCTCGATCGGTGACCAACACCGGCACCTGGGGGCCGAACTGGCGCATTGAACGGTACCACGTGTGTGTTGCTATGCCTTTTCGTCAGCGAGCTGTGGCCAAACGCCTCAGACAGACAGATATACATACATACAAAGTCACTACAGTTGACTGCCCCAGTATAAACCTCCGGTATTGGACTTTTGCAGCCTGTATCTGTCTGCGGCATTGTGTACCTGTGCCTGTATCTGTCTGCAGCATTGTGTACCTGTGTCTGTATCTGTCTGCGACATTGTGTACCTGTGTCTGTATCTATAGCTGTGCATTACAGTATCTGTATCTCCCCATGGCAGTGTGTATCTGTATCTCTCCCCATGGCAGTGTGTATCTGTATCTCTCCCTGTGGCAGTGTGTATCTGTATCTCTCCCCATAGCAGTGCGTATCTGTATCTCTCCCCATGGCAGTGTGTATCTGTATCTCTCCCCATAGCAGTGTGTATCTGTATCTGTCCCCATGGCAGTGTGTATCTGTATCTCTCCCCATAGCAGTGTGTATCTGTATCTCTCCCCATGGCAATGTGTATCTGTATCTGCCCCCGTGGCAGTGTGTATCTGTATCTCTCCACATAGCAGTGTGTATCTGTATCTCTCCCCATGGCAGTGTGTATCTGTATCTCTCCCCATAGCAGTGTGTATCTGTATCTCTCCCCATGGCAGTGTGTATCTGTATCTCTCCCCATAGCAGTGTGTATCTGTATCTGCCCCCATGGCAGTGTGTATCTGTATCTCTCCCATGGCAGTGTGTATCTGTATCTCTCCCATAGCAGTGTGTATCTGTATCTCTCCCCGTGGCAGTGTACCTGTATCTCTCCCTCTATGGCAGTGTGTATCTGTATCTCTCCCCATGGCAGTGTGTATCTGTATCTCTCCCTGTGACAGTGTACCTGTATCTCTCCCTCTATGGCAGTGTGTATCTGTATCTCTCCCCATATCAGTGTGTATCTGTATCTCTCCACATGGCAGTGTGTATCTGTATCTCTCCCCATGGCAGTGTGTATCTGTATCTCTCCCCATAGCAGTGTGTATCTGTATCTCTCCACATGGCAGTGTGTATCTGTATCTCCCCATAGCAGTGTGTATCTGTATATCTCTCCATAGCAGTGTGTATCTGTATCTCTCCCCATGGCAGTGTGTATCTGTATCTCTCCCCATGGCAGTGTGTATCTGTATCTCTCCCCATGGCAGTGTGTATCTGTATCTCTCCCCACGGCAGTGTGTATCTGTATCTCTCCCCACGGCAGTGTGTATCTGTATCTCTCCCCACGGCAGTGTGTAGCTGTATCTCTCCCCGTGGCAGTGTGTATCTGTATCTCTCCCCATATCTGTATCTCTCCCCACGGCACTGTGTATCTGTATCTCTCCCCGTGGCAGTGTACCTGTATCTCTTCTTCCCATAGCAGTGTGTATCTGTATCTCTCCCCATAGCAGTGTGTATCTGTATCTGCCCCTGTGGCAGTGTGTATCTGTATATCTCCCCATGGCAGTGTGTATCTGTATCTCTCCCCGTGGCAGTGTGTATCTGTATCTCTCCCCATAGCAGTGTGTATCTGTATCTCTCCCCCATAGCAGTGTGTATCTGTATCTGCCCCTGTGGCAGTGTGTATCTGTATATCTCCCCATGGCAGTGTGTATCTGTATCTCTCCCCATAGCAGTGTGTATCTGTATCTCTCCCCATAGCAGTGTGTATCTGTATCTCTCCCCATAGCAGTGTGTATCTGTATCTGCCCCTGTGGCAGTGTGTATCTGTATATCTCACCATGGCAGTGTGTATCTGTATCTCTCCCCATAGCAGTGTGTATCTGTGTCTCTCCCCATAGCAGTGTGTATCTGTATCTGCCCCCGTGGCATTGTGTATCTGTATCTCTCCCCATAGCAGTGTGTATCTGTATATCTCCCCATGGCAGTGTGTATCTGTTTCTCCCCATGGCAGTGTGTATCTGTATCTCTCCCCATGGCAGTGTGTATCTTGTATCTGCCCCCGTGGCAGTGTGTATCTGTATCTCTCCCCATAGCAGTGTGTATCTGTATCTCTCCCCATAGCAGTGTGTATCTGTATCTGCCCCCATGGCAGTGTGTATCTTGTATCTGCCCCCGTGGCAGTGTGTATCTGTATTTGTCCCCGTGGCAGTGTGTATCTGTTTCTCCCCATGGCAGTGTGTATCTGTATCTCTCCCCGTGGCAGTGTGTATCTTGTATCTGCCCCCGTGGCAGTGTGTATCTGTATTTGTCCCCATGGCAGTGTGTATCTGTATCTCTCCCCATGGCAGTGTGTATCTGTATCTCTCCCCATGGCAGTGTGTATCTTGTATCTGCCCCTGTGGCAGTGTGTATCTGTATTTGTCCCCGTGGCAGTGTGTATCTGTTTCTCCCCATGGCAGTGTGTATCTGTATCTCTCCCCGTGGCAGTGTGTATCTTGTATCTGCCCCCGTGGCAGTGTGTATCTGTATTTGTCCCCATGGCAGTGTGTATCTGTTTCTCCCCATGGCAGTGTGTATCTGTATCTCTCCCCATGGCAGTGTGTATCTTGTATCTGCCCCTGTGGCAGTGTGTATCTGTATCTCTCCCCATGGCAGTGTGTATCTTGTATCTGCCCCCTGTGGCAGTGTGTATCTGTATCTCTCCCCGTGGCAGTGTGTCTGTACCTGCTGCTGAACCTGGCTGAGGACGTGAAGACAGAGGAGAAGATGCACAGGAAGGGCGTGGTGCCGCTGCTATGCCGCTGTCTGGAGCGCGACAGCCCCGATCTGCTGCTGCTGGTGGTCACCTACCTCAAGAAACTCTCCATCTACGTCGAGAACAAGGACGACATGGTCAGGCGATGGGCTGCGGCGGGGTGGGTTGGTACAGCCCAGCTTTACAAACTGGGGTGGGTTGGTACAGCCCAGCTCTACCAGCTGGGGTGGGTTGGTACAGCCCAGCTCTACCAGCTGGGGTGGGTTGGTACAGCCCAGCTCTACCAGCTGGGGTGGGTTGTTACAGCCCAGCTTTACAAACTGGGGTGGGTTGGTACAGTCCAGCTCTACCAGCTGGGGTGGGTTGGTACAGCCCAGCTCTACCAGCTGGGGTGGGTTGGTACAGTCCAGCTCTACCAGCTGGGGTGGGTTGGTACAGCCCAGCTCTACCAGATGGGGTGGGTTGGTACAGCCCAGCTCTACCAGCTGGGGTGGGTTGGTACAGTCCAGCTCTACCAGCTGGGGTGGGTTGGTACAGCCCAGCTCTACCAGCTGGGGTGGGTTGGTACAGCCCAGCTCTACCAGCTGGGGTGGGTTGGTACAGTCCAGCTCTACCAGATGGGGTGGGTTGGTACAGCCCAGCTCTACCAGCTGGGGTGGGTTGGTACAGCCCAGCTCTACCAGATGGGGTGGGTTGGTACAGTCCAGCTCTACCAGCTGGGGTGGGTTGGTACAGCCCAGCTCTACCAGCTGGGGTGGGTTGGTACAGTCCAGCTCTACAAACTGGGGTGGGTTGGTACAGCCCAGCTCTACCAGCTGGGGTGGGTTGGTTCAGCCCAGCTCTACCAGCTGGGGTGGGTTGGTACAGTCCAGCTCTACCAGCTGGGGTGGGTTGGTACAGCCCAGCTCTACCAGCTGGGGTGGGTTGGTACAGCCCAGCTGGGGTGGGTTGGTACAGCCCAGCTGGGGTGGGTTGGTACAGCCCAGCTTTACAAACTGGGGTGGGTTGGAACAGCCCAGCTTTACAAACTGGGGTGGGTTGGTGCAGCCCAGCTCTACCAGCTGGGGTGGGTTGGTACAGCCCAGCTTTACAAACTGGGGTGGGTTGGTACAGCCCAGCTCTACCAGCTGGGGTGGGTTGGTACAGCCCAGCTCTACCAGCTGGGGTGGGTTGGTACAGCCCAGCTCTACCAGCTGGGGTGGGTTGGTACAGCCCAGCTCTACCAGCTGGGGTGGGTTGGTACAGCCCAGCTGGGGTGGGTTGGTACAGCCCAGCTTTACCAGCTGGGGTGGGTTGGTACAGCCCAGCTCTACCAGCTGGGGTGGGTTGGTACAGCCCAGCTGGGGTGGGTTGGTACAGCCCAGCTTTACCAGCTGGGGTGGGTTGGTACAGCCCAGCTCTACCAGCTGGGGTGGGTTGGTACAGCCCAGCTGGGGTGGGTTGGTACAGCCCAGCTGGGGTGGGTTGGTACAGCCCAGCTTTACAAACTGGGGTGGGTTGGAACAGCCCAGCTTTACAAACTGGGGTGGGTTGGTGCAGCCCAGCTCTACCAGCTGGGGTGGGTTGGTACAGCCCAGCTTTACAAACTGGGGTGGGTTGGTACAGCCCAGCTCTACCAGCTGGGGTGGGTTGGTACAGCCCAGCTGGGGTGGGTTGGTACAGCCCAGCTTTACCAGCTGGGGTGGGTTGGTACAGCCCAGCTCTACCAGCTGGGGTGGGTTGGTACAGCCCAGCTTTGCAAACTGGGGTGGGTTGGTACAGCCCAGCTCTACCAGCTGGGGTGGGTTGGTACAGCCCAGCTTTACAAACTGGGGTGGGTTGGTACAGCCCAGCTTTACAAACTGGGGTGGGTTGGTACAGCCCAGCTCTACCAGCTGGGGTGGGTTGGTACAGCCCAGCTTTGCAAACTGGGGTGGGTTGGTACAGCCCAGCTCTACCAGCTGGGGTGGGTTGGTACAGCCCAGCTCTACCAGCTGGGGTGGGTTGGTAC
This sequence comes from Chirona hameri, assembly GCA_036785665.1. Taxonomy (NCBI): domain Eukaryota; kingdom Metazoa; phylum Arthropoda; class Thecostraca; order Balanomorpha; family Balanidae; genus Chirona; species Chirona hameri. The sequence goes on from JAXIVJ010001522.1 coordinate 59,597, forward strand.
AGCCCAGCTTTACAAACTGGGGTGGGTTGGTACAGCCCAGCTCTACCAGCTGGGGTGGGTTGGTACAGCCCAGCTGGGGTGGGTTGCTTAAGCCCAGCTTTACAAACTGGGGTGGGTTGGTACAGCCCAGCTCTACCAGCTGGGGTGGGTTGGTTCAGCCCAGCTCTACCAGCTGGGATGGGTTGGTACAGCCCAGCTCTACCAGCTGGGGTGGGTTGGTACAGCCCAGCTTTACAAACTGGGGTGGGTTGGTACAGTCCAGCTCTACCAGCTGGGGTGGGTTGGTACAGCCCAGCTCTACCAGCTGGGGTGGGTTGGTACAGCCCAGCTCTACCAGATGGGGTGGGTTGGTACAGCCCAGCTCTACCAGCTGGGGTGGGTTGGTACAGCCCAGCTCTACCAGCTGGGGTGGGTTGGTACAGCCCAGCTCTACCAGCTGGGGTGGGTTGGTACAGCCCAGCTCTACCAGCTGGGGTGGGTTGGTACAGCCCAGCTCTACCAGCTGGGGTGGGTTGGTACAGCCCAGCTTTACAAACTGGGGTGGGTTGGTACAGCCCAGCTGGGGTGGGTTGGTACAGCCCAGCTTTACAAACTGGGTGGGTTGGTACAGCCCAGCTTTACCAGCTGGGGTGGGTTGGTACAGCCCAGCTGGGGTGGGTTGGTACAGCCCAGCTTTACAAACTGGGGTGGGTTGGTACAGCCCAGCTCTACCAGCTGGGGTGGGTTGGTACAGCCCAGCTCTACCAGCTGGGGTGGGTTGGTACAGCCCAGGTCTACCAGCTGGGGTGGGTTGGTACAGCCCAGCTGGGGTGGGTTGGTACAGCCCAGCTTTACCAGCTGGGGTGGGTTGGTACAGCCCAGCTCTACCAGCTGGGGTGGGTTGGTACAGCCCAGCTTTACCAGCTGGGGTGGGTTGGTACAGCCCAGCTGGGGTGGGTTGGTACAGCCCAGCTTTACAAACTGGGGTGGGTTGGTTCAGCCCAGCTTTACAAACTGGGGTGGGTTGGTACAGTCCAGCTCTACCAGCTGGGGTGGGTTGGTACAGCCCAGCTGGGGTGGGTTGGTACAGCCCAGCTCTACCAGCTGGGGTGGGTTGGTACTGTCCAGCTTTACCAGCTGGGGTGGGTTGGTACAGCCCAGCTCTACCAGCTGGGGTGGGTTGGTACAGTCCAGCTCTACCAGCTGGGGTGGGTTGGTACAGCCCAGCTGGGGTGGGTTGGTACAGCCCAGCTCTACCAGCTGGGGTGGGTTGGTACAGCCCAGCTCTACCAGCTGGGGTGGGTTGGTACAGCCCAGCTCTACCAGCTGGGGTGGGTTGGTACAGCCCAGCTCTACCAGCTGGGGTGGGTTGGTACAGTCCAGCTCTACCAGCTGGGGTGGGTTGGTACAGCCCAGCTCTACCAGCTGGGGTGGGTTGGTACAGCCCAGCTGGGGTGGGTTGGTACAGCCCAGCTTTACCAGCTGGGGTGGGTTGGTACAGCCCAGCTTTACAAACTGGGGTGGGTTGGTACAGTCCAGCTCTACCAGCTGGGGTGGGTTGGTACAGCCCAGCTTTACCAGCTGGGGTGGGTTGGTACAGCCCAGCTCTACCAGCTGGGGTGGGTTGGTACAGCCCAGCTCTACCAGCTGGGGTGGGTTGGTGCAGCCCAGCTCTACCAGCTGGGGTGGGTTGGTACAGCCCAGCTCTACCAGCTGGGGTGGGTTGGTACAGCCCAGCTCTACCAGCTGGGGTGGGTTGGTACAGCCCAGCTCTACCAGCTGGGGTGGGTTGGTACAGCCCAGCTCTACCAGCTGGGGTGGGTTGGTACAGCCCAGCTCTACCAGCTGGGGTGGGTTGGTACAGCCCAGCTCTACCAGCTGGGGTGGGTTGGTACAGCCCAGCTCTACCAGCTGGGGTGGGTTGGTACAGCCCAGCTCTACCAGCTGGGGTGGGTTGGTACAGTCCAGCTCTACCAGCTGGGGTGGGTTGGTACAGTCCAGCTCTACCAGCTGGGGTGGGTTGGTACAGCCCAGCTCTACCAGATGGGGTGGGTTGGTACAGCCCAGCTCTACCAGCTGGGGTGGGTTGGTACAGCCCAGCTCTACCAGCTGGGGTGGGTTGGTACAGCCCAGCTCTACCAGCTGGGGTGGGTTGGTACAGCCCAGCTCTACCAGCTGGGGTGGGTTGGTACAGCCCAGCTCTACCAGCTGGGGTGGGTTGGTACAGCCCAGCTCTACCAGCTGGGGTGGGTTGGTACAGCCCAGCTCTACCAGCTGGGGTGGGTTGGTACAGCCCAGCTCTACCAGCTGGGGTGGGTTGTTACAGCCCAGCTCTACCAGCTGGGGTGGGTTGGTACAGCCCAGCTCTACCAGCTGGGGTGGGTTGGTACAGCCCAGCTCTACCAGCTGGGGTGGGTTGGTACAGTCCAGCTTTACCAGCTGGGGTGGGTTGGTACAGCCCAGCTTTACCAGCTGGAGAACGTGAGGCGATGGGCTGGGCTGAGCCCCACGGAAGTGGGACGATTTAGGCGGCCGCGCGGAACTGAACTGGAATGAGTTGGTATGCTGTCTTGAAGATACGTCCAAAAGTGCAGTTAGCGTCGAGTTTGATACAACAATAACCATGTAATGCAGCGTAGTCTTTCTTCAGTCTTTTCCTGTCGTTCTCCCCGTCTGGGATGGGCTTAAATCGAAAGGACATTTCGGCGTCCACTGTAGTAACCGGACGACTCTCTCTATTCCTCTGCAGCTGGAGCTGTCTGTGTGGGAGCGCCTCTCTCCGCTGGTGCCGCACGATACTAGTAACCGGACGACTCTCTCTATTCCTCTGCAGCTGGAGCTGTCTGTGTGGGAGCGCCTCTCTCCGCTGGTGCCGCACGATACTAGTAACCGGACGACTCTCTCTATTCCTCTGCAGCTGGAGCTGTCTGTGTGGGAGCGCCTCTTTCCGCTGGTGCCGCACGATACTAGTAACCGGACGACTCTCTCTATTCCTCTGCAGCTGGAGCTGTCTGTGTGGGAGCGCCTCTCTCCGCTGGTGCCGCACGATACTAGTAACCGGACGACTCTCTCTATTCCTCTGCAGCTGAAGCTGTCTGTGTGGGAGCGCCTCTCTCCGCTGGTGCCGCACGATACTAGTAACCGGACGACTCTCTCTATTCCTCTGCAGCTGGAGCTGTCTGTGTGGGAGCGCCTCTCTCCGCTGGTGCCGCATGATACTAGTAACCGGACGACTCTCTCTATTCCTCTGCAGCTGGAGCTGTCTGTGTGGGAGCGCCTCTCTCCGCTGGTGCCGCACGATACTAGTAACCGGACGACTCTCTCTATTCCTCTGCAGCTGGAGCTGTCTGTGTGGGAGCGCCTCTCTCCGCTGGTGCCGCACGATACTAGTAACCGGACGACTCTCTCTATTCCTCTGCAGCTGAAGCTGTCTGTGTGGGAGCGCCTCTCTCCGCTGGTGCCGCACGACAACGCCGACCTTCTGAACGTCACCATCCGGCTGCTGCTGAACCTCTCCTTCGACGCCAAACACCGCGCCCAGATGGTCAACGTCGGCCTCTTGCCCAAACTGGTCAACCTCATACGTGAGCGAGACGGATGGCCCCTGCCCAAACTGGTCAACCTCATACGTGAGCGAGACGGGTGGCCCCCTGCCGCCCAAACTGGTCAACATCATACGTGAGCGAGACGGATGGCCCCTTGCCCAAACTGGTCAACCTCATACGTGAGCGAGACGGGTGGCCCCCTGCCCAAACTGGTCAACCTCATACGTGAGCGAGACGGGTGGCCCCCTGCCCAAACTGGTCAACCTCATACGTGAGCGAGACGGGTGGCCCCCTGCCCCCCAAACTGGTCAACATCATACGTGAGCGAGACGGGCGGCCTCACAGAGCGCGGGACGAGAAGGGGGCAGGAGTGGGGATGGAGAGGAGGTGAGGGGGAAAGGGACAGACGGGATGTTATCCTGCTGTTAAAGGGAAATAATGACCTTTTGATTTTGTTAGCAACAATTTCTTAGACTCCCGTTATGGTTTTAAAATTATTTTATTCATATTTAAGAATTAAATAAAATTATTCCCAAATTAAAAGTTGTAAGTTTGGAAAAAATACAAAACAAGTACCTTTTGTACTTCATGAAGGTCATTGACAAATTCGTCCTTCCCTACCATTGTTTACATCAAGTGCGGCATTTTTGGAGGCTCTGTGACGTTTCCGATCAAACTGATCCGTGAAGCAATCCGTGTAGCATCCGTGATGCATGACTGACTATCAGTATAAGTCATGAATAACAACAACATGCAAACTATGCCAACTCGAATGAAATAAGGGCGGAATGATTTGAACCCCAGGCAAGCAAGTATTCGCAAAGCACTCGGCACTGCGCCACAGTAGCAAAAGGCGAGGGAAGTGCATATTGGATACAATATTATTACGTCATACGTTTCTGAAGTGTCAACTACTATGAAATACAGTGATAAAATACCTTTAATAATGATTAACAAGAAAATTCAAACTTAAAAAAAAATACTTTGAATAAGTCTTTAATTTGCTTTCAGCTCAAAATCAGATATATTGTGCAATGCTACACAAGAATGGCACCAGTGACGTCATTAACGAAGCTTGCTACGGGACTTGGGTATACTAAACTGGAATATGGGGTGACAGCCTTTGACGATACCCGAGCGCTGCTCGGACACACGCTAGTAGCGCTAGTAGCGCTTTCGTTCTCCATGGCAACCAGGCGTCAGCCAATCAAAAGCCAGAAAGGGAATACGTTCTGGCTTTTCATTGGCTCACGCCTGGTTGCCATGGAGAACGAAAGCGCTACTAGCGCTACTAACGTGCGTTCGAGCAGCGCTCCGCTTCTCGAGCAGCGCTCCGCTTCTCAGCATATAATCAGGAACAACTCGCCACAAATGGTTAAGTGCGCCGAGAAGCATGACAATGACTTTGTAAACAAATCGCCGACGTTAAATAGGTCGCCGTCGATGTGCATCGATGAGCTTCCGATTTAATTGCCAGTTTTGTGTTATTGTTTGTTAGTTTTTTGGGGAAAAATTATTATTTTTCATGATAATATAATCATAGTGTTGTAACAGCCACATACAAATTATACAAAACTCCTAATGTTCTTTATATTGGTTAGTGCTTGTGCGAGGAACATATTGTATAGGCAAATTATAATTAGTTTTATCATTTATGGCCTCTTCCTCGAAATTAAAATATAATAGTACCAAAAAACGTTATATTAATATTTCGATCACAGATCTTCGTCAGAAATTATACATTACCAAAACGACAATAATCAGAATACAAGTTTCGACTGCATATTGTTTCCCGCGTTTTTTTACACATTTTCGCGCGACATTTCTCGCGATCTTTATTCATACGGGCACAACCTTCTAGAGGATACATCAACTTCGGTCTGCATAAATAGTCGACATCATCTCGCATATATATCACAGCATCACCTATTAACAAACAAACATTCAAGCCCATATCTAACAACATGCATAAATATACAATAAAACGAAGAAGAAAAAAATACAATGTTGCCAAACCTAAAAAGATGTATCTACACGAACAATGCCATCGCAAAAGGGCGGAAGTGTTGAATTTTACATGATTGGCCACGATGACACATTGGAGTTCAGCTTTGGTTGTTCCTTTCTAATCAAAATAGACTCTGCGATTTTTCGGTCCGGGTGGTCCTTAGCTCTGTAAAGCACTTGAACTTGAATGGGTGTAGGGGTGTGCCCCGCTTCAGGATGAGCCATCTTGAAATGGTCCCCCATCGGTGTATCATCCTTCCTGCCTACCATGTCTCGGACATGTTCATTAAATCTTAGTCTCAGCGGGCGTTTGGTTTCTCCTATATAATTTGCGTCACAGAGCTTGCACCTAAGCTTATACACAACATTTTTCTGTGTGCACTGTCCTCTAAACCCACTCTTGCATAAATTACATCTATTTCCCCCCGGGCAGCGAGGCGGCGTGAAAGCTGAGCGCACTAACTGACTTTTCAACTTATTCTCGTTTCTCCAAGCTAGCCTAACGTTTAAGCCCGATCTTTTCGCCACCTTCTTTACTTTGCAAAGCAAATTTTCGTCAATATATGGTAGCGTTAAGTACCCATCCTCCCCCGCTGTCCGTTTCGGCCTGTGTCTAGCGCCTCTGGACAGGCGAACCTCCCTGAAGAGCCTTTTCAGTAGTTTCAGTGAATACCCATTCCCTAAAAGTAAGGTGTGAATTTTATCTACGCTACCATCCTCTTTTTCTTTGCTAGATGAATTGTTCAAGGCTCTATGAAACATATTCCTGATCATATTGTGCTTGGTAGCTGTAGGGTGAGCTGATGAAGCATGCAAGACGATCCCTGAGTTTGTCGGCTTAATGTAGAGCTCCGTCTCCAGTTTACGCTGTCCTGTCACGGAAGTAGTGATTGTTACACAAGTGTCCAAGAAAGGGACCCCTTTGTCTCTTGTTGAGTGATCCAGTGTGAATTCCAGGTTCGGGTGTGAGCTGTTGAGATACTGAAGGAACTCTAACAGTGCCTGCTCCCCATGTGTCTAAATCCCCGCATAGTCGTCTATGTATCTGACTAAAAAGTCCGGTTTGTGAACTGCGTTCGCCAAAGCCTGCTGCTCAAACCTATCCAAGCAAATGATCGCTAAAGGAGGAGCGCAAGGGTTACCCATAGCGATGCCCTGTTTCTGCCTGTATAAGTCATCTCCAAACGAGAAGACGTTATTGCGAAGACACTGTTCTAATAGAGTACAAATATCCTCATAGCTGAGCCCAAACGTCTCAATGTCCTGGCCATGAGTCTCGAGTTTCTCCTTGGCGGCATCTATCGCTTCTGCTACTGGTATGCTACCATATAAATTGACCACATCTATACTGAAAAAGATGGCCCCTTCGGGTAGTGGCTTAGATCTACTGTGGTCCGCTGCTCGTGAGAGGAAATCCTTAGTGTCCCAGAGGTGGGTGGGGATGAATGCCAAAAGCTGCTTAAGTATCGTTTCAAGAAGGCAAGCTGTCTTTTCCGTGGGTCCCCCCGAGCCTGAAACGACAGGACGCAAAGGAACAGCAGGCTTGTGGTCTTTAGGTAAACCGTAAAAAAAAAAACGGGTGTCCTGCTGTGCCTAGGCGTCAGTTCCTCCACAACTTTATCTGGAAGTTTGTTCCTGGTTACAGATTTAAACACTTGTTTAGTTTTAGCCTCTACTTTTGGGACGGGATTTTTCTGGAGTTTCTCATACTTTTGGGGATCATTCAAAATAGCCTCTACTTTGTCCTTATAGTCATCCTTGTCAAGAAGCACTAGACCCTTGCATTTATCGCTTTGTTTCACAATAACGTTTTCATTTTTACCTAGATCTTTGATAAACTCTGTTTCATCGGTTGTTACGTTACCATTATCAGTTCTGTGATTTTTATAGGTACGCACTACATCTAGCTTCAGTTTGTGCAGGCTGCGCTCAATGTCTACATTAGCAGGGGGCGGGAACCTTTTACTGGTGTCTGGAAACCTAAAATTCAAATTAGGAACGCTTCCTCGGGACGTGTGGCGCTCGTCTCCGCCCACCTGGTCTCCGCCGTCCGGCTGTCCTCCTGCCGTGACGCCCTCTTGTGCTCGTCGCCCGTCGCCGTCCACCGGGTCACCGTTATTCTGTTGCAGATCGCCCGTGTCTCGATCCCTCCGTCCTTCTTCGCTGTTTGCGTCTGGAGGCGGCTGATAAACGTCCTCCTGTCGCACCTGGTCCTGGTTTGTCTGGCTTGTCTGGCGGCCGACTTGGCCGGAGCGGTCTTCTTCTTGTTGTTGTCTTGTGGTATCTTCATTCGTTCTGGGAGCATTTTGATGTCGGGCCTCTCCATCTTCGGCTGGCTCATTGGTTGCTTGATTCGGTCCTGCGCTTCGCTTCCGACGGGTTATGTCCTCTATCCACCGTTTGGCGTAGGCCAATCTTTCGACGCTTTTTTCTCCTTCTATTACTACCTTCTTGGAAATGGACTGTGACACCGCGAAGTTAGGTCCTTTCGACAGTATAGCTAAATTTGGTGCGTCGAGAACCAGAGAGGATAAGTTGTTGACCCTCTTGTTGTTTGACCTGTCACTGTTACCAGGCGTCTGAGATGGTACGGCATTGTTGTCTGCTATCTCGGGTCTGTCGGTCTTGCCCTGACGTCTAATGTTAAACTTGTTGAGATGAGGGCGATTCTCACGGATGGTGATGTCGAAGATTCGATTGCAAGTATAGGCTATCTCAGTCAAAGTATCACCCACCAAGAAAGAAGAGACCTCATTCTTCAAGCTGGTCAACCACGTTGGTCGCCTGTGGCTGGGCTGTCTTTTCCGTGGGTCCCCCCGAGCCTGAAACGACAGGACGCAAAGGAACAGCAGGCTTGTGGTCTTTAGGTAAACCGTAAAAAACGGGTGTCCTGCTGTGCCTAGGCGTCAGTTCCTCCACAATTTATGCATGTTGTTAGATGTGGGCTTGAATGTTTGTTTGTTAATAGGTGATGCTGTGATATATATATGCGAGATGATGTCGACTATTTATGCAGACCGAAGTTGATGTATCCTCTAGAAGGTTTTGCCCGTATCAATAAAGATCGCGAGAAATGTCGCGCGAAAATGTGTAAAAAAACGCGGGAAACAATATGCAGTCGAAACTTGTATTCTGATTATTGTCGTTTTGGTAATGTATAATTTCTGATGAAGATCTGTGATCGAAATATTAATATAACGTTTTTTGGTACTATTATATTTTAATTTCGAGGAAGAGGTCATAAATGATAAAACTAATTATAATTTGCCTATACAAAACTCCTAATGTTGAAAACAAATGAAGCGATTTTCAAAAATTGAGGGTCACAACCACTAACTATGCCGCCGTTGATGTGCATTTTTTTTCTCTTTTTTTTCTATGCCGCCACCCATTAACAGGTGACCAGGAGTGCCCCCGCCCTCGATCCCATCGACGCACATCACCTTACTTTAACACCAGAGAACAAAAGAGAAAATGTCGCGGCACTCCCAGCTAGGAAATGGAAGAAGAAATAAAAAAAGCAAATGAAGAGAGGAAGGCTAAGTGCATCGATGAGCTTCCGATTTTATTACCACTTTTTCCAATCGCTGTTAGTTTTAGAGGATCACCGGGCATATAATCATAACAAGCAGAACGCACAATATATTTTCCACTCCATTGCGTAAAAAAGCAATACGGGAAAAGCCCGCAGTTTGATGAGGACCAAAAGTACTTGCAAGTACCGGTCGTCAAAAATGTGGAACGCTTATCAACTATAACTAATATCTTTCGGTAGGAAAGTTTTCATGCAAAATGTGATGAATTTACAATATATTTTGGTCTCGTCTGTCGATTTCAAGTGCTAACTCCGTTGTTGTGGGTAAAGGTCATTATTTTCCTTTAAAGGGAATAGTTCACCTTTAACATGGGGTTTTGGACTGAGATAGCAGATTTGTAGAGCAGATCTAAAAATGGTTTGTGGTGAAAGAATTACCTCTCTACGTTAAGTAATTTCGACACAGGACTAGTGGGCCCGATTTCATTCCCGCTGTTCTGGGCTACGATCTGGGAATGAACGATCGCCGCCGCGCCGCCGGAGGCAGGTACACTCTCTGGCACGTAGTCTCTGGTCACGACGCCTCGTTAATATCCGCTCAGCCGCCCGGGCGGCGCGGCGGCCCCTTGTCAGAGACTGTACTTCGCGTCAGGCGGAGCGGGGCGGAGCCAGAACGCCAGCTGCTATCGTACGATTTCTCGTGAAATAGAAAGAGAAACTTACTTCTTTCTCCACATATATCCATCAGTTGTCCAAACCAAAGTCATATTCATAGTTTTGAGCTCAAGATGCACCTAATGGTTGAACTTCAAGACAACTTTCAAGGTGACCTATTCCCTTTAAGTGGAACGGGAAGTGCCGGGGATGGATGCAGGGACGAGCTTGGAGCATGATAGCTGGGATAGTATGCTGCTTTTAAAGGAAATGGCAGGGATGCGCCTGTGGTGGAGTCAATCCTGGTGCCTGCGATCTCTGGAAGCTTTCGGTGGATATTTATCCGTCCTTACCTTCTGCTTTTATACGTTGTTAGTCATGATATGATGTCACAGGTTCTCCCAAAATCGTGGCGCAGTTTCGTTTTATTTTCTTCCCTTTGCTCGCCACTGCGCCTTCCTCTGCCTGTGTGGACGTCTGTCTGTCTTTGTCTGACCCCGTCTGTCTGTCCGTCTTTGTCTGACCCCGTCTGTCTGTCCGTCTTTGTCTGACCCCGTCTGTCTGACCCCGTCTGTCTGACCCCGTCTGTCTGACCCCGTCTGTCTGACCCCGTCTGTCTGACCCCGTCTGTCTGACCCCGTCTGTCTGACCCCGTCTGTCTGACCCCGTCTGTCTGACCCCGTC